>JAHHUM010002747.1:0-165981 GCA_036173005.1 Crenichthys baileyi | reverse complement strand
TGTCCCGACATGACCTCGCCCACTCTTGCTCCAAGTGCGCAACATTTTAACTGTGTAACACTTTATGTAAAAGTGATTGGTTCATACACAGATTCCTAAAAATTAACAGTTTTATTCTTTGTATTCCCAGCTGCTGTACATTTTAGTGGTATTATGTGTCCTTTTTAACAGAACATTACCTAGACACACACACATATTCAGCCCTGACAGGTCAGGACTAATTTGTGAGTGTTCTGCATTTAACCTTTGTCCTGACACACTTCAGCCACACAAAAGAGCAGAAATATAGCCAGAGGGGTTAAAGGGGGCAGGGGGAACTTGTTGTCATTCCCTGATGGCTGTGACAAACATTATAGTGTTCAATTAGGGTTACGATGCTGTGATCCAGATTATTTTGTTCACAAGATTTCCACACAGTTTACCTACTTTCCTTTTCCACAGAAGACAGATGTCAGAGGTGACAAGGTGAGGTAAGAGGAACAGTTTTTGATTGTTATGCCTCAGGAGGGGTTGGAAGCAGCAGAAGGGGGTGGTGGTATGTAGCTAACATTGAGTGCTTTTTAAACAGTCCATTTATTGTGTAGCCTCAAACCTATGAGTAGCACTGCTTGAGGTGGATAGGTTTCAAAGTGTGACCTTCAAAATACAGAAATATTAGTCAGGCTAGGGAGTTTTTACAATCCTTTTGCTCTCAAAGGTTAGAGGAAGCTCAGAAAGAAGAAGGACATCATCACATCAACATCTCGTTGAATGTGTTTCCATAAGTTTTTAACAGCTTTAGTTTCAACAGAACAGCGCTGCTTCTCTGTCAGAGCTAAGAATTTATTACATATTATTGAACAATAAAATGAACTATATCTTTAATGAAAAGTGACAGATCTACACAGTTTATTAGAACTGATAAAGATTGCATTAACTCAATAGAATAAAAAATGGTGACTCGTTTTCTTTAAATGGACCAAATCCCATCAATATCAGAGTGTACCGTTCATAAGTCTGGCAAACAGAGCCTTGCCAAAGTATTTACACCCCTTGAACATTTCCATATCTTTGTCACATTTGGATCAACAAAAATTAACCCATAACTATTTTGCAAGGAAGAATGGGTGGAAGGTTATTTGACAGATATGCATTATTTTGTGTCGGTTTTCCACATATTACAACATGTAACATGAGAGAATGTGAAAGTGTAAGGGATAGTCTACATTTGCAAGGTGCTGCATCTATGCTGTGAAGCTTATATATACAGTATGTTAGAACTGCTGAGGTTCTGGTTATTGATTTGCTTTTGCTCTTTTATTTGGACCTATATAGTTTCAAAGCACTTGTCCCTTATGTGCAGTTGTTGTAGTGGGTGTATTTCACTCTTTGTGCTGGAGTGCAGAATGAAAGAGCAGCACCAGTAAGGAGAAAGTCCGCCACAGACGGAAGCAGGCCATAGATCTCGTCTCGCCGTCTGCTCTGTCTAGATTTTGTCTGCGCCCCTTCTGAAGATTCACAGCCGCTGCTCTCTCTGAGGAAGTGCGCTCTCATGTGCGCGCCTCTCACAGACAGGTGGATGCGGTCGCAGGATGGAGGCAGTTGTGTTGCTAATGTGTGGAGAATAGAGCAGCGGGGACCTTCTTCAGTAGCTGTTAGTCAAACACACCACACACACACTCACACACACATTTAACATGCACTTCCAGCCGCTCTACATGTCGTTGCCTGACATGATGCCTACTCTCTATTTGCAGCGCTGCCCCTCCCCTCCCTGATGCTATGATCTAACTGCAGCCTCCTCCTGCACAGGCATGTGGCTGAGCACACACACACTCACACAGCACTCTGGCAGCATGTGGGGTGTGTCACCGCTGTATTTACGTGTGCGTTGTTTCTGAAATGACCTTAACATGGACTCTGAAATGTCCTGTGATGTAACTTGTTGTTGATCTTTTGGTTTTTCATCGCTGACGCCATCAAGGTAGCATTTGTTTTTTTAAATAAAAGCCATGTTTTTTTTTTTAATCCCCTTGTCCACTTGTCCTTATTTCTTCTGTGATCAAGACTTTTCAGATAAACGCTGGTATGGGAAATCTCTAAACTGATCAAACTTGAGAGATTTTTTTGAGAAGAAGAAGCGGGTTTCAGATCTCTCCAGTCACATTCTTGGACTAGGTCAAAGTTCCCCCAGCACCCAGAGAAGGGTTCTGATTGGCTGCTGAAAGGTGAAATTAAAACCACGGTAAACTTTTGACCTCACAGGAGCCGTGTAGAGAAACGCCCATCGCTGTATCGAGAGCGATCATCCCCCTCCTCCTTCTCAGCACTACCTTCCTACCCCCTCTCCATTCTCCATCTTCTGTGTTTCTCCTCTTTTTACTCCTTGTTTGTTTGTCATCTGGGCTTGTTTTGCCCCCCCTTCATTTCTCCCTCCCTTTTCTCAGTTTTTTTTCACTCTGTTTCCGTCCTCTTGATGAATTTGTGCCTTGCTTGCATATAGCCCAATGAGACGGGGAAGGAGGGAGGGAGGTACAGAGTAGGAAAGAGCAGGGGGAAGGGTATAGAGTGGGAGGAGACTTCTAGAGAAGGGGGGATGGTAAAAGAAGCGAGAAAGAGAGAGAGTGGTAAGGAAGCAGCAGCAGAAGAAGACATGGGGAGAGAGGGGCAGGAGGAATGCAGGATAGTTGACTGTTGTGCACAAACTGAGCTCTGTTAGAGAGGAAGAAAATCCAAAGAGGAGTGAATGTATAAATAGACATGTAACGGTGGCTCTGACTAAGATCTACTGAGCAGCAGGGCGGGGAGAACCCATTTTTACTGATAATGGTTTCTATCATTACACATCAAACGGTCGGGGGGGGGGGGTGTTTCAGTGTGTGTGTGCAGATGATTTTAAATGATTTTACGAGCCAACTGAAGGAGCAGTCAAGTCGCTCGCTGCTTTGATGCCATGTGTGCAGACATACAGTATTGCAGATGCATTCAGTCGCAAGCCGTTTCGTAGCTATACAGTGAGGTAAGTTACTGTCTAAATGTTGCGGATGTTCACAAGCAAGCAGACACACCAGTACCTTCTCAAGCTGCAAATCATTAGCAAATATAGATGCAGCAATCTTTTGTCATTCAGACCTCCTAATATAGATGTTGCCTCATTACAATTTCTCTTTAAGAACTGCAATTGACAGCTTTGAAAATTGTTCCTTCTATCCGCTCTGACATGAGCTGTCATTAATTATTTATGTTAGGAACAAAAGCGATGCAACACTGTGCGTGTGTAAGGGAGCAGTACCTGTAAATATTAAACTTTTTGAAACTTGTATTGGTCATTTGCACAATTAGATAGCTTTGCCTAACTGTATCTATGTGTATTCCCAAGAGCAGATCCATCCGTCCGTCCATCCATCCATTTTCTTTACCAGGTGGTGCCTCCGTCTAGCAGTCAATGGGCAAGAGGCAGGGAATACCCTGGACAGCTTGTTAGTCCATCATAGGACAACACAAAAACAAACAGGACAGACAAGCATGCAATCACATCTAAGGGCAATTGTGAGTGGTTAGTTAGCCTAACATGCATGTGTTTGGACTGTTGGAGGATGCCAGAGTAGGCAGAAAGAACCAGGCATGCACCTTCGCTTTTTTTAGGTTTTCTGCAACTAAAGTGATCTCCTTTGATTGGGTTTAAGCTCTGTGGTGAGTTGAAGGTTTGCAGCAGCATCTTTTGAAGAACAGCGATTGAGCAGCTAGTTGGGGATAAGAGGGAGCATGAGGTTCTTTGTTTTGAGCTAACAGAGGAGGTTTTGGAAGTTGGGAACCAGACAAAGCCAGGGAGAAAGAGGGAGAGGAGGGGGAACAGAGATGCACTAGTGAATGGGAGCAAAACCCTGGTTCTCTTTTCCTCCATACGCTTACAGTGTATATATACATAGCAAGCTTTAAGTTTGCCCTGGCTCCCTAAGTCATCTCTTTTGTTCTCTCCTTTTTCAACTCCTCACTTGCCACCCTCTAATGCCTAGCCAGGTAATTACTTCACCCAAGAGAGAGCCCATTATATAAAACACACACACAAACGTACACACAGACATCCATCCCACCATGCATCCCATTAGGTAAGGAGCACCCCACAGGCACTCGCCATCTTGAAGATAAGAGGTGCCTCCAACAAACACTTGGGTTTGCAAACATACACACAAATACAGTGTTGAGATGTGGGAACCCCTCCCCCACTAATAGGAAGGAAAATTGATTAAGACACAAAAAAAGATTTCTCAATGTGTTGTTCTGGCCCCGCATTGCTCCTTCTTTAAATATTTAAAGCAACAACACTATGTCGTTGTTTTCTTGTTCTTGTTGTTTCTGATTTCTGTTTAACTTCGGAGTGAGCAGCTACAGCTCTGCAAATGAGCCCATCTCTAAATGTACGATAGATGTGAGCTGACAGTGATGTCCGTGGAAGCGAATGGAAGTTGATTTGTGGCTGTTCGTAATGAGATTGCATTTTCCTGTGCGCTGTCTCCTGGTTTCAAGGTGTGTTTGCTGCTCTATGACCGATGGTGTGTGTTTGTTTGTGTGCGGTTATGCATGTTGCCATGCAGTTTCCCCGCCTTTCCTCCATGTGCTTTTGTCTGTGGGAGTGATGGATGGCAGGCAGGCAGCTAATGTGATTTTAGATGCTCAACCAGGAGAGTGTGTATGGATGTGTGTGAGTCCCATCCCCGTGTGCGCAGCTGAATCTGCAGAGTATGTTTGTGTACCTTTCTCCAACCTTTCCCACTCGCTACGATTTTTATTCTTGATGCTGTGCAGTTTTTTTGAACTTAGAGCAAATAAATAGATGGAGGAGGGTGTTTAAAACTGCATCTTCTCTGTCGAAGAATAACAAGTGAGAAGAGGAAGTTAGAGGTGGACAAGAAGATAGTGTGCTCTCACTACGATCTTACTTTAAATAATAATATAAAACCTTTGTTAAAAAGTGTCAGTAACACACAAACAGGCTCTTATATCACGACTCTTGAATATTTGGAGAAAAGCAGTTTTTCATGCAAGCTTGTCCAGACAGATCTTTATCTGCCTGCGGCTGTAACCTTATGAGGAACATCTTTTAAATGTATAAGTTTTTCTTTTGCTTCTATTTATTTTATAGAATCTTTACCATACTGTTTTTCCTGACCTTAGTGTGTGATAAAACTCTCAGGACAGGACACCTAACTTTTTTATGGCATATACCACATTTTTACCATTTTCTTTTGTAAACTAACAGAAACTTTGAGAAAAGATGAAAAAGGTGAAAAACTTGAAAGGACTCAATGATAATTCAGCTTGTACTGTATTTTAATGCCATCATTTGAAGACTAAATTTATCTCCTGTTTTAGTGAACGTAATGCTTAAACACTCCAAAATAAAATGTAAATGTTTCAGTTACATTAGGTCATCTTTTGCATGAAGAGACAATAGCACAGTATTTGAAATTAATGTATTTTTTCACAGTTGCCTTTAAATGTTTTTTTTCAAACCTCTAAAATAAAAAAAGAGGACGAAAATAGAGGTATTTTTATTTTAGTTTGTTTAAATTGCATAGTAAAAGCTGTTTACATAACTGAAATGTTAAATGCTGTCTTCTGCCTTAAATTTCAATAAACGTATAATCTGTTTTTTGGTATCCGTGTATAGAGCCCATAATGCAGTTTGCTGCCTGTAATGATGAAACAGTCACTAAAATCAGGTTTCTGGTGTAATGAGATGCACAGTGAGCCATTTTCATCATTTAACTAAACAGAACAGATTTGGACCCTTCAATTGTAGCAAATTAATAAGCTTTCACAATTTTTCAATATATCTTTTAACAAACAGCTGTAGCCTGATGGTCTAACAAGTACAGGACTATGCAAGAGGGGCTTATATGACAGTCTTTATACATATAGAGGCTAACGATTCAAAATATAGTTACAAGAACATGGGTCCAATTTAATTCTGCAATAAATCCAGCCTTTATGTCAATGCTGAGTCTTTTTGTAGACCTATACTGTTGGTTTAATTAGCTAGCAGGAGAGAGTGCATTTTCACAGTAATTAGTTTCCAATTATGCGTAGGTTGTTGCCATGGCAGCAGAATAACAATCAAGGGTGTGGTTAAAGAGAAAGGAAGGTGTCTTGTTGATTGAGCTTTGTATTCACCAGTGTAAGTCATGACCCTCTTTTTATCATTAATTGGTGAATATGTTCTAAAAATAAAGCTCTGTGATACAGTAATGCATAAACCCTGCTCATTTGCTGACCACCAGTAAGGGTTTTAACTCACCTACTTCTGCAGATATATCTGAACACATTCACAAGAGTTTTTCTTGTATAGCAGTTTCCTTCTCAGTTTAGTCAAAGTTGATGAAGGGATATTCATATCTTTTTAGAGCATTTTCTTTTTTCTCTAACATTGCCGACGCACTGGAGTGCACCCAGGTTTTCGAAATGTCTCTACATTTCTTTTTTTTTAGTGGTTGCAGCAGGAATATTTTACAAAATGTGTTTGCAACTCAGCAAAACCTTTTAATGGTGGCATTTCGTAAATTAGAAGAGATCTCCATTTGTATTGTGACCCAGTTAAGAGATTAAAAGCACACACAAACGGTCTTTCAAAACTGTCAATATTCCGGTTTTCCACATTTTGTCAGCTTAAAATCTTAAATTTGAATATATTTTGTTATATTTTGGAATTACCTTGTTCTTTTTCCGTGTCTCTGCCAGCTTTTGCCCATTCTTCTTTGCAAAACAGCTCAAGTAGTCATATTGGATGGAGAGGACCTTTAAACATCTCTCAAGTCTTGCTACAGATTCTCAATTGGATTCATATCCGGACTTTGAATGGGCCATTCTAACACACAAATATGATTTGATCTAAACCACTGTCACTTTTGCTTTATGTTTAGGGTTGCTGTCCTGTTGGAATGTGAACCTGCACCCCTGTCTCAAGTCTTTTTCTTCCTATTAACTTTGGCCAGCTTCACTATCCCTGTTGGAGAAAACCATTGCCACAGCATGATGCTGACACCATTGTGTTTTACCTTTAGGATGTTATTTAGGGTATATTTGGTCTCATCTGACCAGAGCACCTACTTCCACATGTTTGCTGTGTCCCTTACATGGCTTTCTTATTGCTTTCTATCACCAATGTTTTTCTTCCTGACACTCTTCTGTAAAGGTCAAATTTATAGAGTGTGTAAATAATAGTTGACATGTTAACAGTCTACTCACCTGACGGTCTCCGCAAGTCTTTTAGAGTTACCATTGGCATTTTGTTGCTTTTCTAATTAATGCTTTCATTGGATGTTCACTAGCAAACACTGAGGCCTTAACTGAACAGCTTTATTCATGCTGAGATTTAGTTCTGCACAGACTCTACTATTTAAGTTACTTCTGACAGCAAATCATTACAAAAAATCGTATTTAGGGGTATCAGAGGTAAGGGGGCTCAATACTAATGGATGCCACATACTGTTATTTGTAAACATTTGAATCATATATAGCACATCATCCCAACAAAATGCATTTTGTATGTGTAAGGTTCAAAACAATTTGTCAAAATAGCAGATCGGTTGTTTTTCACTTGTGCTTTGCCCGTCAAGAATCCTTCATGAGGACCACTAAATCGAGGCACGTGACGTCGCCCGGTACGGCGGAGCCGGGGTCCCACCCTGGAGCCAGGCCTGGGGTCGGGACTTGTCGGAGAGCGCCTGGTGGCCGGGTTGCTCCTCGCGGGACCCGGCCGGGCCAAGCCCGAACGAGAGACGCGAGGCCATCCCCCAGTGGGCCCACCACCTGCAGGGGGAACCGTGAGGGACCGGTGCAAAGAGGATTGGGTGGCGGACGAAGGTGGAGACCTCAGCGGCCCGATCCCCGGATGCTTAGGCTGGCTCTAGGGACGTGGAATGTTACCTCGCTGGGGGGGAAGGAGCCTGAGCTTGTGCGGGAGGTCGAGAGATATCGACTAGAAATAGTCGGGCTCGCCTCCACGCACAGCGTGGGCTCTGAAACCCATCTCCTTGAGAGGGGCTGGACTCTCTTCTACTCTGGAGTGGCCCACGGGGAGAGGCGGTGGGCTGGGGTGGGTTTGCTTCTTGCCCCCCAGCTTAGCCGTCTAGTGTTGGGGTTTACCCCGGTGAATGAGAGGGTCGCATCCCTGCGCCTTCGGGTCGGGGATAGGTCTCTGACTGTCGTTTCGGCCTACGGGCCGAGCGGTAGTGCGGAGTACCCGGCCTTCCTGGTGTCCCTGTCGGGGGTGCTGGACCTTCGGCCGCATGTTTTGGACACTCGGGTGAAGAGAGGGGCTGAGCTGTCCACTGATCACCACCTGGTGGTGAGTTGGATCCGCTGGAGGAGGAGAAAGCCGGACAGACTTGGCAGGCCCAAGCGCATAGTGAAGGTCTGCTGGGAACGCCTAGCGGAGCCCTCGGCCAGGGATGTATTCAACTTCCACCTCCGGGAGAGCTTTGACCAGATTCTGGGGGATGTTGGAGACATAGAGTCCGAGTGGACCATGTTCTCCGCATCTATTGTCGAGGCTGCTGCCCGTAGCTGCGGCCTTAAGGTCTGCGGTGCCTGTCGCGGCGGCAATCCCAGAACCCGGTGGTGGACACCGGCAGTAAGGGATGCTGTCAAGCTGAAGAAGGAGTCCTATCGGCTGTGGTTGGCTTGTGGGACTCCTGAGGCGGCTGACGGGTATCGTGAGGCCAAGCTGCGGCCCGAGCTGTGGCAGAGGGAAAAACTCGGGCCTGGGAGGAGTTCGGTGAGGCCATGGAGAAGGACTACCGGTCGCCCTCGAAGCGATTCTGGCAAACCGTCCGGCGCCTCAGGAGGGGGAAGCAGTGCTTCACCAACACTGTTTATAGTGGGGGTGGGAGGCTGCTGACCTCGACTGGGGACATTATCGGGCGGTGGAAGGAGTACTTTGAGGATCTCCTCAATCCTGCCATCACGCATTCCCTGGTGGAAACAGAGGCTGGGGACTCGGGGTTGGACTCTTTCATCACCCAGGCTGAAGTCACCGAGGTGGATAAAAAGCTCTGCGGTGGCAAGGCTTCGGGGGTGGATGAGATCCGCCCTGAGTACCTCAAATCTCTGGATGTTGTGGGGCTGTCATGGTTGACACGCCTCTTCAACATTGCATGGCGGTCGGGGACAGTACCTCTGGACTGGCAGACCGGGGTGGTGGTCCCCCTTCATAAGAAGGGGGACCGGAGGGTGTGTTCCAACTACAGGGGGATCACACTCCTCAGCCTCCCTGGTAAGGCCTACGCCAGGGTATTGGAGAGGAGAGTCCGGCCGATAGTCGAACCTCGGGTTCAGGAGGAGCAGTGTGGTTTTAGTCCCGGCCGTGGAACACTGGACCAACTCTATACCCTCTACAGGGTACTCGAGGGCTCATGGGAGTTTGCCCAACCGGTTCACATGTGTTTTGTGGACCTGGAGAAGGCATTCGACTGTGTCCCTCGTGATGCCTTGTGGAGGGTTCTCCAGGAGTATGGAATCGGGGGCCCTTTATTAGGGGCCATCCGGTCCCTGTACGAGCGGAGCAGGAGTTTGGTCCGCATTGCCGGCACTAAGTCGGACCTGTTCCCGGTGCATGTTGGACTCCGGCAGGGCTGCCGGTCCTGTTCATAACTTTTATGGACAGGATTTCTAGACACAGCCAAGGGTCGGAGGGGGTCTGGTTTGGGGACCAGTGGATTTTGTCTCTTCTTTTTGCAGATGACGTTGTCCTGCTGGCCCCCTCTAGCCAAGACCTACAGCATGTGCTGGGGCGGTTCGCAGCCGAGTGTGAAGCGGCTGGGATGAAGATCAGCTCCTCCAAGTCAGAGGCCATGGTACTCGACCGGGAAATGGTGGCTTGTCCTCTTCAGGTTGGAGGGGAGTTCCTGCCTCAAGTGGAGGAGTTCAAGTATCTCGGGGTCTTGTTCACGAGTGAGGGAAGAATGGAGCAGGAGATTGACAGACGGATCGGTGCAGCTGCCGCAGTAATGGGGGCGCTGTGCTGGTCCGTTGAGGTGAAGAAAGAGCTGAGCCGAAAAGCGAAGCTCTCGATTTACCGGTCGGTCTATGTTCCTACCCTCACCTATGGCCATGAACTTTGGGTCATGACCGAAAGAAGGAGATCCCGGATACAAGCGGCTGAAATGAGCTTCCTCCGTAGGGTGGCCGGGCACTCCCTTAGAGATAGGGTGAGGAGCTCGGCCATTCGGGAGGGGCTCGGAGTAGAGCCGCTGCTCCTCCACATCGAGAGGAGCCAGTTGAGGTGGGTCGGGCATCTATACCGGATGCCTCCTGGACGCCTTCCTCGGGAGGTATTCCAGGCACGTCCCACCGGGAGGAGGCACAGGGGATGGCCCAGGACACGCTGGAGGGACTATGTCTCTCGGCTGGCCTGGGAACGCCTTGGGCTCCCCCCGGAGGAGCTGGAGGAGGTGTCTGGGGAGAGGGACGTCTGGGTGTCTCTGCTGAGTCTGCTGCCCCCGCGACCCGGTTCCGGATAAACGGAAGACGACGAGTACGAGTACGAGCTTTGCCCGCCATCACAGATTCTCTGGGTTCCCTCTGCATATAATTTTTTAGGGTTATAGGTAATAAAATGTTGCACTCACATGCCTTGGCGAGGATGACTCATTTAAACACATGAAACTCTTTTTTTTTTAAATATGTAAATGCACTTTTGATGGCAGCTAACAGCCAATGAACCCTGGATGCCTGGATGAGTTTGAGTTTTAGACCAGCTTGGCCTATTTCTTAGTTGAGCCAGACAGACACTCTGCTTTTCTTCCTCCGCCACCCCGTCTTATTCCTCTCTGTAGGATGAAGTTTGAAGTAGCAGCCTGTGCTCTGTGATGGCAGTAATTGGTCTAAAGATGGATCTCACTCTCAAGTCACTGAGCTAAAGAGGCAGTTTGTGTTCAATGAGTAAGTTTGTTTTTTTGAAAAGCAATGAACAATTTAAAACCAAAGCAACATGTAGTAGCAATGGAGAATATGTGTGTGTGTGTGTGTGTGTGTGTAGGAGAGAGCTGTAATTTTTGCTTCTTGCTAATAGCACCATTTGGTCTTCTGCAGGGTAATTGAAAATGGCTCCCCTCTTTGGTACCTCCTTGTCTGTGGAGGCAAGCGTTGCACACAGACATATTTTTATTAGTCTCCATGGTCTGATTTGTTTAAGAGGAGGCTAGGTGCCAATATGTGGCTTAGCTCTTATTTTACTCCAATGTGTTCACTGGGTTTGTGGGACGGTAGCTGAATGAGAGTCATCCAGAGTGCACACACTTCCGTACGATGTAGTGTTAGGCTTTCCTCACTGTGCTGTTGTGTAAATGACAAGTAAATGGGATTTCTGTCAGATTAAAATTTCATTGAAAAGACAAATAAACAAGGGAAAAGGAGGAAAAGGAGAGAAGCTCACCAAGAAACAACCTGTTGCTGTGCCATAACCCCTTCTGCCTTTGTTGGGGGTTTGTAGCAGTCTTTAAATGTAACATAAAGTAAAGATCTTTTAACTTGATTAGAAGAACGATGTTAAAAACATCACGTGTTGATAGGTGCACAGTATTTTTCAGATTTGATTCCTTGAACACATTTGTTCAAATTCCACATTTTGTAGCTTCACAATCACAAATCTTATAGTATTTTCTGAGGGATTTTATCTGGTCAGCCACCACAAAGTAGTACATAATTATGAAGTAGAAGGAAAGCTGATTGTCTTCAACGTTTTCTAAAAATAAAAATCTTAAAATTGTGGCGTTCAGTTTTTGCCTATTCTTCTTTGCAAAATAACTCAACTATGAGCATCAATTTCAAGTATTGTCAGATTCTGAATCAGATTTGTCTTCGTCACCCTAATACATGAATATGCTTTGATTTAAACAATTCCATTGTAGTGCTGGCTGTATATTGAAAGGGTGTTGTGCTGCTGGAACGTGAACCTCTGCCCCATCTCAGGTCTTTTTCTGCCTCTTTGAAGGTTTTCTTCCAGGACTTTGCTATGTTTAGCAACATCCATCTTCCTTTCCATGCTGACAATCTTCTCTGCCTCTGCTGAATATCATTCCCATGGCATGAAGCTCTCACCACCATGGTTTCACAATGGGAAAGGTGTTTCCGGAGTGATGTGCTCTGTCTGTGGGACAAAAAAGTCAAATTTGGGTCTTATCTGACCAGAGCACCTTATCCACATATTTGCTTTACTCCCTACGTGACTAGTGGGAAAGGGGATTTCTTTAGAAGTTCCTGTAACAATTCAACAACCTTGTTACTCTTGCCTAAAGACCAAATTTGTGAAGTGCATAACGAATAGCTGAACTGTGGGCAAATTTTCCTATCAGAGCTCTGCAACTCCTACAGAGTTACAATGGGTCTCTTTTAAAGTTAGATGGATGCCCATGTTTGGTAGTTGTGGCTTTGCCATACTCTTTAAATTTCCACATAATGGAATGGACAGAGCTCCATGAGATGTCCAAAGTCTGGGATATTGCTTTAAAACCAAATCCTGCTGTAAACATCTCCATGATATTTTTCCTCACTTGTTTAGTCTGTTTCATGGTCTTTGTGTCATCGGAGTCCATTAATCACATTTTCCGACAGTCGACTATAAGCAGATTATAGTAAATTGATTAAAATCATTGGTTGTCGAAGCAGGTACAAAATGTCCACAGATGGGGCACGAACTGACACATGGTAGGTACAAAAGACACATTGGCCAGCGCCTCCTTTTTTTAGCAGACATAATGTGTTGCCAAACGACAGAAAAGGCAAAACTATGAAATGGTCAAGGGGGAAAATGACCTCACCCTGTGCGAACACATCTCTATATCATAAAGCATGTTGTTTCTGGTCTCAAAAAGCACAGAGACAATGTCTTTGTGACCATTTGATGTTACATTGAGGTAAGGGTGGGAATAGCCTTTGAAGGCTACACCATCCAGCCGCTCAGTTCCGGCCTCTGCGGCCTCCAAAGGACCAGGCCTACGAAGACCGGTTCCTTCAAAGGTTGCAGCCCCTGAATTTGGACACAGCTGTTGTATCATTTCCAAAGGCTGCACACTCCCAGGAGATTTTTTTTTGAGGACTAATTACTTTTTACCCAAATTACCTGCAGTCTTTTACTCAGCAAAGGCTGAGAGTGGTGCAGGCACCAAGGCTTTAAGCAATGTCATAAAGTTGACATAAATAAAAACAGAAATTTGCTGCAGAGGCAAACAGTCTAATTAAAAAAACATGTAAGTAGCAGCAAACATTTGTGCGACTCAGATATACTGAGTCAGGAGTATATTGAGAGGAAGTGTCCAACAGCTCCTAAACAAAAACCCCTTGAAGCAATAAATTCTCATTTTATAATCATTTCTGCCTTAACACACCTTTCATGTTTTCTTCTATCACCCTGGTTATCATCACAAACCCAGTCCTATAACAAAAATCAGGTGATGATCCATTATGAGTTTAATCTGTTAGAAATTAGGTCATTCCCACATGTATCATATTTGTCTCGAGCTTGCTCTTATATTTACAATACTGGCTGATATTACCTACTTTGAAGAAAGTATGATTAAAGTTGTAGCTTCTTACAGCCTGACTTAATTGCCAATGTCTTAAGCCTAATCCTAATCAGATTCCGTGAGGGATTGGAAAGGATTGGGATTTAGTGAGAGGATTTTATTCTGGATTCAAATTCAACTAAATGTTTCTTTGCATACAAACTTCATGAATTTTTTGTTCAACAGTCTTCCTGTTTAGTATTTTTCCTTTTTCAATATGTTTGCCTTTCTCTTCTTAAAAGACAAACTCAGGTCATTGTTATACTGAAGGCTTCAGTCCGGTCAGATGCCAATTTCAGTACGATATTGCCCAGAACAATATGGACCAAAGATGGACTAAAGCTGGATTTTGGGAGGGGTTTGCATAAAAATTAATGTCACAAATGTTGCGTTAGGCTTTTGAGACAATTTCAAACAGTGTTGACCAGTCCCTTGATGGCATGCTTAATCTAATCTTCTTTTCCAAGGTTGTGTACATTTGAACATACAGGAAATCTGACTTTATATGAAAAATATGCCAGGTAAACAATAGAAAAAGGCCAAAATTCTGAAAAAAGGTGTGAAAACTAAATCTACTCTTCCTCCTTCAATATAATTTCTATAACTGAGATGGCAATTAACAGCCAGGCGCAGTTAATCCAGTGCTCTTGATTCCCTAATCATCAGCGAGACAGAGAAAGTTTTGGCAGTTTGCTGTTATAAAGCATTCAGAGTGCCAATGAGAAAATACATTCCTGAGATTTGAAACAGAAGGAATTATTGCTGTTAATCTGTCTGATAAAGGTTATGGAGTCATTTCCAGACCGAATCTGGTCTACATTATCAAATAAAATATTTTTACAATTGGAAATGCCTAAAAAAAAAAAGCCCCTCACTATTTCATTAGATGACAACCTAGCATCGAGTTCATCCTGCAATCAAATCGTGTAACATACACTGGCTAGATCTCTGACTCTACAGATCTTATTTAGAATATTGGAAGTTAATATTATAAAAGATATTTTGGAAAAGACTAAACACAATAGCTTGTTAGGAAAGCCTTTTTTTCTTTTTTGTAACATTTTATCTTATGAAAATTCAAGAGTTCTGAAACAGTGTCTATTGAACCAACCAAAGTGGTGCCTAATGGTGGTTTCATACCAATGTCAAAGATCCTTTTCTCCTTTCTTTAAAACATGTACTTTGGGCTCAGGAAGAAATCCAGTAGGGCTGCACATTAAACCCCAAATGTGTATTCATTGGTGTATCACTGTACACAATATCAAGTACATCTGCTGCAGTAAATAAAATACTAAGATAGGTAGGATACATTCATGCTTTCAATGCCAGTAATTTATTTTGTGATACTTGTTGTTTAATGCAACAGACAATGTTTTAGGAGTCTTTAAGAATGTTTTATAATTATTATTGCAATTCAATCAAGTCATTTCATTGCCAAAACAGTAGCCCTAATCAGATACTAGTTTTTTAACAAAACCATGCTGTTTTTATGGTATGTGGAAAGATTACTCACCATCAATGAACCAAAAGTAGAAAGATATTAACACTCTTTTGTGAGGTATTTATTTATTTATTGAAAGTCATAATGTCGTGGCAACATTCAACAACACTGTGATGTGTTGCGTGTTTTTCTATCGTGCAGCCCTAGTTATGACCCAATCGACCCTTTTTAAATCATCTTGTTATTAAATAAGTGCACAGCCAGATATCTAGATCGTAGCGGGTTTGGATGGAGAATATATTTAAAGGCAGCAGGTTTCTTTGTTTTTGGTTTTGGTTCAGCTATGGATTACAGTTGTATGCATGCGTGTGGTTGCAACATCATTATCTGATCAGATTTGTTAGTGCTCTGCAAGCTACCTTTCTTCACCTTTACGTTACACAATACCTGATCAAGAGTTCAGTCCTTCCTTTTCTGCTTCTCCTCTTTTTTATTTTCCTTAATGCTTGTTCTGTTATTATAATTCTTTAAGTTTTTAAGCTGTAATTGAACCCAAGCTTTACTCACCTGGGTTGGTTTTATACTTGACACTTTTCTTAAGGCAGTCTTCAGGGTTCTTGCAGCCTGGAAAAGTGAAGAGTGTGGAAGTATTTTTTGGGTCTTTATTGCCTGTCCCATTGTGTACATGTTGAATTTATGTATCCATTCATCAGCCTGTCCATTATCCATTGTTTATTTATCTTTCTGTCTGCCTGTCTGTTCATCCTTCTCCCTGGCAGTCATCCTCCATCTGTCTTCCATATTAGGCCATCCATCCATCCACTTACAGTCAGTTATTTTTGCAGATTCCGTATTTAAAGTTTGATCTCTGTTATAAATTGATAGAAAAATGTTATATTTATACTTTCACAGATGAAAAAAAAAGTTTTTTTTTATTCAGGATTTTATGAAAACCTATGTAAGTTTGACATGAAACATGTATCAGAACCCTGAGTACTTCTTGAGATCTGAATTATACCAATCTTGGGTAAGTTGTAAGGCAGTAAGATGTGAATTTTAGTGGAAATTTGTGGAAAGACATTTCATAGTTCACTGGAAACTGACCCCTGAGTAAATCGGCTTCTTTGACAGCTCTCTGTGCACGTTAGTTTGAAATGCAGAAATGTTACTGAGATAAGATCTTTGCAGTAAATATCAGTCTCTTTCTGCTGTTAATCAGCACAGGCTGAGTAAACAGCTTCTGTACAAGCAGCTAGAGGAAAACTTGGACTCGATGTGCATCGTTATTGCACCTTTAAATTGCTTTTTACAAGTTAAAGATGATTATTATATGGCTCGAGTGCACTGGGAAAAGACAAACCAGTAAAAAAGCATACAATTCTATTGGAGGTTTTATTAAGCTTTCTGGCTGACAAGCAACCCAGGAGTGCAGGGAGAGGATGAGAGAGGTGTCTAATACCAAAGCTGACTGTGAGAAGACCTTGGCGTCTGCAAGCCTAACATTTCTCCATTGATTCACAATCTAAAGCTCATTCACACTTTTACACAGGTATGAGCAGCACCACATGCCGTTAACTATCATTTTATTCACTCCGGCTTTCATGGCTGTGTCAAAGTGAGCACATAGAACTGTAATAATCTCACTAAAGGCACTAAAGGGCTCATGCTTGCTTGACATTACAACCTTTTACAACCTTTTAACACGCAGATCCGTTTGTTTGTCTTTGTCGCAACAGAACTATAGATTCTACCCACTTAAACAAAGATTCGTTGTTTCTATTTTTCTACTCCTCCAATTAATAGGAAATGCATAATTTGAAGTGTGGTCTTTGTTGGTGTGTGAGAGTCCCATACATCACCTTAACTAGAGCACCCGCTCCACCTCTTCCTCCTCCTCCTCCTCCTCCTTTCCCTTCTTGCCCACTAAAACACACATGCACACTCCCGACAGTCCCCATCTGCTCCCAATCAGGGGTGCAGCCAGCGGTCAGGCACGTGCATACTCACACACATAAACATACACACTTCAGCCACTCTAGGCTTGAGATCACCCATTCAAACATACACACACTTGAACTGGACTCAGAGATTTGGTTGTAAACGTGCCCTCGCTGCTGCATTGTTCTGAGTGTCCGCTCAAGGAAAACAAAAGTGTACCTGCTTGCAGTTACAGAATCACAGTAATGCTTTCTGAAATAGTCTGCAGGGATTTTTCTTTGAGATATTGTATTCTGTAACTCTGTCATCATCATAATTGCTTAACAGACTTAAAATAAATGCATATTATATTAGGGTATGGTAATACAATACAGGCCCCTTTTGCCAAAAGAACAGCATTTAAGCTTTTTCTTTCACATTTTTGTACAGAAAGAGGGATGTCCGATTTTTTTTTGTCTTTATACAAGCTCTCTTGATCATCCAAAGTCCTGGGCCTTCTCAGCTCTCTCCACTGGTTTTCAAAGGATTTGGGTCTCTGGACTGAGGTGGCCATGAAAGAAGTTCTGCCAGAAACCATCAGATTTTTTCTTGAAATTTTCCAGTTTATAATGTTATGTACTCTAACAATAAACAGGCCCACAGCATCACAGATCCTCCACTGTACATAAGAGTTGACACGAGGAACTTATCCACATATTCACCCTTTGTTTCACGCTGGATAAACTGACTTACGTCTATTTGTGAACATGTCCCTTCAGTGAAGAACAAGAATAATTTTGAAGAGAAATTATCAAATTGTACTGGTGTTTCTGTCCTACCTAAAACATGATTGAATTGGGTTTGGTATTATTCTCATGTTTAAGTTCCAGCATTTGTGGTAAATAAATGGCATGCAGTAGTACCGTGACTTGTTTACAGAGCAGTATCTTCTGCTTTAGTTTAAACTGGAGGGTTCTATAATTTTCAACTTATGTTTGAGTTGCAGGTGTTTGAAGCAAAAATCAGTGTGCTTGATCTACTAATCTTTTTAGCTGTTTGGACTCAGCCCTCCCGTTTTATATTTACCTTTTTAAATAGTTAATAGCAAAATTTTATTCAGGTACTTCCAAAAGTGGTCCATCATTGGCACTTGTACCACAGTTTGACAACCATTGAATAAAAAGGTGAAGTTTTAGTTAAAATAATACACCAGTTACCTTAATTGTTATTTTATAGAAATTTTGAGGGGTGCTAATAAATTAATTTTCAGCCCTTTCATACATCGTTACCAGGAGGGGGGTTATAAGTTTGGAGGGTGCTGCAAATAACTAATCCTGATCCTTACCTTGTGCTATTGTGGCCATAATCCTTAAACCTGTACCCTAATCCTCAAAAACCACATCATAGCTGCAGGAAATGCAATTTGGTCCCCACATTCACAGGATGTCCCCTAAGTAAGCGTCATCTCATGATTTAAACCCCGTCACGATATAAAAACCAACACACACATGCATACATATTAATGCGCAATTGGTGTGCTTTACCAATAAAAGGGTGTCATGGAAACACCCAGTGTTCTCATGGTTACGCAGTGTTTACCCCTACGGAATACTTTCTTGTGATTGTTCAGACAGAACACTTGCGCTACGGCAACAACTCAGTCTGAACCCAAAATACACAGACGAACACACACTCTGGTTCTTATCGGGATCTAAATGGGCACAAATTGGCCTGTTACGTGCTACTGGGATTAGCGCTGCAATTTAGCCTAATAGTTTGGGTTTTTTCTACTCTTCCTCCGAGTCATTGAAGCATGGGAGAGTTTTGCCAATAAGTTCTTGAAGTTATCATTCCACTTTTTCTGGATCCGTAGGGCTCATTTTAGATGAAAAGATACAGAGATGCTCTCTGCTGGCAGTCAGAGCAGACAGTTGATTTTTAGAATTGCCACTTTTAGATTTCAGCTGTGTGGCTTCCTGTAAAAGTTGTGTCTCGGTGTCACCATTTGTGTGTGTAGATGTGCGTGTGTGGTCGAGCATTTTCATTTGGTGAGTGGGAGTGGTCTGGGCATCAATGCAAATGAACAGGAGCCACAGTGCATGTGCTCTACACCCATAATGAAGACAAAAGTGTATACAGAGGCTCTCTCATAGTTCCTTACTTATTAAGGAGTTAATACAGCCACCTGTTCAGGTTTCTCGGGGCTTCTGATTATTATGGCTGCTGGTTATTCATTAATATGGCCCTAATGAACTTACACTGGTGAGCATGAGAGCTAAACTTTTCCTGCATGTGTGTTTTTTTCTCTTCAGAGTCAATTGATCAGCCTGGATAGGAAAACACTCCCAGAGTGAGGGGAGGGGGCATCTGACCGTCTGTCATCTTGGCGCCATCACAAGGTGGGCTAACATCCTGTATGGTTGGCATGGTAACGGCCTGCTGGGTTTAGGATGAGCTGCTTGTCAGACTCAGTTTCTTGTTGTTGCCACATTCTTGCAACATCCTCCTGACCTGAACACTGAAATTCAGAGAACATTGCATGTTTTCTGAGGCGGATGTTTTATTGAGGTGTTTTTGTTTGTTTTTCAGCATCTATGCTTGAGATTTGATTCTTGGAAAGTGGAGTAGCTTGTTTTAAAAAAAAAATTTGATGGGGTTGGTGATAGGGGCAGGAAAAGAAACAAAGAGAGTTGACTACTTTCAGACAGTCGAGAAAATGAGGAAGGAGGAGGAAGACAGCAAGGAGACAGAAGGAGAAATCAAATTATTCTTTGTGCTCTACCTGCCACAGCGGCTGTAGGAGAGCATTAATCTCCCCCACCCCACCCCCAGTCTGCAGGTGACAATAACAACACACACACACACACAGGACTGTGCCTAGGCTTCACCAAACCACACTTTCTCTTTCACTCACGTGCATTCTAACACAAATGTTCCTGCAGACATGCTGCTGTTGCACAGACAGCAGGAGTAACGGTATGAGGGTTTAGTTAGAGTGGGGGAGGGCAGTGAGGAAGGGGGAGACTTTCAAACACTGAGAGTTTAGGAGACGAGAGATGGGGTCATTCTGCAACCAATAAAACTAATTTCTTACAAACGTTTCGTTGCAGTTTGAACATTTTGTCATGTTACAACTATATATTTAAATTTGTGTTTTTGTTGTTGTTGTAGACCAATGCAGAATAGTGCATAATTGCAAAAAATTATCAATAGTTTAAAAAATTAAAATATAAATCTGAAAAATGTGGAGTATTTTAAAGCCCATTTGAGTCAATAATTTGGAGAACCATTTTTTATTGCAGTTACAGCTGCACATTTTCTGGAGCATGTTTCTAGCTGCTTTTTACATCTGGAGACAGAGATTTTTGCCTGTTCATCTTTTCAAAATGGCTGGAGAGCATCAGGTACAGCAACTTTCAAGTCCTACTACAGATTCTCTATTGGATTAATGTCTGGACTTTGACTGGGGAAACACTTGGATTAAAACCATTCCTGCAACAATCCTGCTTGTAAGTGACCGTCAACCTCAGTCCCAAGTCTTTAACAGCCTCTAATAGGTTTTCTTTGTTTTCCTGCCCCTGTTGAAGAAAAGTTTTCTCACAGCAGAATGCTACCACAACCATGTTTCACCTTTGGGATGTTATTTAGAGTGAAATGCAGTTACCTTTCTGCCACACATACAGTACTATTGTAGATTACGCACATAGCGCTAGAGAATTACATTCTTGTTAAAAGTTCATATTTGGTCTCATCTGATCAGAGCACCTTTTCCACCATGTTTGCTCTGTCGCCTGCATGACTTGTGGCAAACTACAAGCAGGACTTCTTATGGCTTTCTTTCAACGTTGACTTTCTTTATCCTTGACTGTGTTCCTTTGTCTTCATGATGCTGTTCGTTCACTAATGTTCTCTAATAAACCTCCAAAGCCTTCATAGAACAGCCAGATTTACTGAGACTTAAATTACCCACAAGTGGACTCTATATACTAATTAAGTTAATTTTGAAAAAAAAAAATTAAATTTAAATTTTATTTAGTCTTCCACATAAAATCCCAAGAAAATACATTGAACATTGTGATTGTAAGTAACAAAATATAAAAAGGTTTAAATTATAATCTATAAACAGTTTAAAAATTTCCAGTTTATATAATCAGTTATTTTAATAAAAAGACAACGTTTGGACATCTGAAGTTGATTGTGTTTGCTGTGAAACCTTAGCAGTTGACTTTGAGAAGTTTTATGTGTTGTTGGAGCTTTAATGACTAATGTTTCTTAATTTAATGGTTGGCCCTGACATATAGGTACTTTAGCTGAACATTTACTAATCCTTTGGTTTTAGCTAATTGTGCCAATTGGCTTAAATAATGCAAGATACTTTAGCATCAGTTTCTAAAATCTGTTATTAGTTTAACTTTAAGTATAGCCCATTTTTTATATCTTGACAGCAGACTGATGGTATGAAGTTTGGGCCCTTAGCCAGACAACTAGACTACAGCTGTTTTCACATGTGGAGTGCAGCCCTAAAATCTTCAAGACGATACAAATGATAAAACTTAAGTTAAACCACACATGGTTCTGGTTCTTCCATCATTTTTTGTGTTCATGTATAGAACAATAACCCTCTTTTAAATCTTGAATCTTTCTGACTGGAAAGGTGCCGGTCAGAGGTTTACATTCACTCATCGGCATGGATGTCATATTAATTTGAAGCTCTTAAAGATACATTTGAACTATTCATTCTTTGGGGGGACTAATAATAAAACTAATTACTTTAATGAATTTAAAAAATACTCATTGGGGGCACAAGGTGAAATTGTTATGGATATTTTTTGATCTGCACAGGATCAGAATTATTTATACAGGCTTATATATACAAACTTTAAATCAAGTGTCTTTAATATTTGATTTAAAGTTTGTTGGAAAGTTGCAGGGAAACCACAAACTGTAGCCATGAACAGGGTTCTGGGAAATTCCTTACTGGATATTTGTCCTGTGTTCTTAGGTAAAAATACTTTAAATTTGTTTGTTTCCTTGGTTGTTTTTTCTGCTTTTAAGCACAGATCATACGTCTTTGACAGGATTTAGGTCAATCCAGATGTTTAATGTTGGCCTGCTTTATCATTTCTTTTTTGATATGTGTCGGGGATCTCTGTTCTGTACACTAGTTCATGTCCACTCCTTGCACTCCTTCTTCCGTTGCGTCCACTAAGCATGATGCTTCCACCACCATGCTTGACAGTTGGTGCAGTGTTCTTTGGTTTGAACGCCTCACCTTGACTCCTCCAAATATTCTTCTTACCATTGCAGCCAAATAGCTCAAACGTTGTCTCCTCTGACCACACAAGAAGGAGCTCCTTTCTTGATCTGCAGCTTCTCAGTCCATGTTAATGTTAAACTCTCTTCACAAGGGAAAACAACGCTGGCGCTCCAGCATCTTCCAGTTCATGGTTCCTCTGTTGTTCTTGAACGTTTTAACCAATTTTCTTGTATAAAAGTTAAATGTTTGAGTTAGACGATCGAAACTTTGACACAGTTGGGTGTTCCAACAAGACCCCAAACACTCAACACTCAACAAAACTGGTCTTAAGCTTTAGGGATGTTGTATGCTTTAAAGCCAGGCCTGTTTCAGGAACCCAACAAATTTAAATGAGATCTGATAGGAAGAATGGTCAAAAATCCAGCCAGGGTCATGTCTAAGTTAAGGTTGTTGAAGGCTACCAAAAGTGTGTTTTTTCTGCAACCTCAGTGTATTTTTGAGCATATAGTAAATATGTTGAATTCTGAAAAAAATTAATTGATGTTATTAAGTATTTGAATATTAGTTATCTGGAATAATCAGTGGTTGCTTTCAGCGTCTCGTGAGACAAGTGACCAATGTGAGTTCACATGTCCAGAGGAGGGCTTTGTGCCTCTGTTTTGCCAACAGTGATTATAAAAGAGCAGCAACCAGGCAGCTATTTGCATCACTTATCCAGAGCAGTCCTTTCCCTCTCGCTCTGTCACTTTACCTCTTCAACTTCCTGCCTTTTGTCAGCAGCGTCCTGCTCTGACCCAGCAGCGTTCTCTGTCTTGTCAGCTACAGTATAATGTAGCAAGAGAATAGAAAGCGAGCCACTCAGGAGTTTGATGCCTCCCAGCTTCACAGTTCCCTCATAACAGTCAGAGGTGGAGCAGTCAAACTGTTTAAAACAGATTTCTGTTTTCTAATTTAATAAAACTTTATTTTTTAACTGAGTTCTTTTGTGTACTTCAACGTTTAGGGAACTAAATGAGGCTGTCATCAGGGTGGGACTTCCTCAGAGGTTAATGATGTTTAGACAGACACAATCCTCCTCCTCTAAGATAAAGTCCATGGCAGGTTGATTCAGAATCAAGGTGCCGTTAGATTATCATTTTCTCCTGGTCTGCCCTCAGTAACGCTCTGCTCCATATTCTTGTTTGTTGCATTGTTTCAAGCCCTCCCCACATACGCCATGACTCACTCTGCTGTGGGAGTTGTGTCGTCTCTCAGCTATGTTTTCTGTCTCCCCAGAAGTTTTGCTTTTGCAGCTACTGTTCATCCATTTTGATTCTGCTTTCTTAAAGTGTGTTAGTTTAACTCGCGGGTGATTTGCTGCTTGTTGCTTTGCAGAAAACAAAGCGCCAAAACATGAAGACAGAAACAAAAGGTGACTGTAAATGTATAATACTGTACAAAACTCTCACATTCGAATATTTTCTGATTCGCATCCATTAAATGAACATTCAATAATTGAGGATTAATCCTCAGGCATTTTAAAAAGCCACCAGGTAAAACAATAACATGCATTTGCAAATTTAACTTTATTGCAGCAGGAGAGGTATTTTTGAGGGCAGACTTTGTTGCTTCTTTCTCAAAGAACATAGAACAAGGTTTGTAAATAATTAAACTCATAAATGGAACAGAATTAGTAGAGTCATGATAATAGCTTTTATTGATATTTAGGGTCAATTACTTAATGAAAAGGGGACACAACACAAAAAGAAACTAGAGAACATTTAGTTGGAAATGAAGCAATATGATCTAATGTCCCTAAAGAGTTTAAATCTAAACTTTAAAGACTCTGGAAGCTGTTAGCCATCCTCCTCACTGGTGGCAAGATAAACGTGGCTTCTTGTCCAGCTTTTCTTGTCGCAGTTCCAGTTGTAACCTTCTTAAGTGTCGCTCTGATGAAATATGGACGAGCTAAGGGGAGTAGCTGTTTTTCTTTCCGTCATTTCATGTCTTTTGAAGCAGACAAATGGGCCTCTTTTACATCATAGTTGTAACCCAGGTAAACAACAAGTCGGTAAGGAAAAGTTCCTAGACATTCAACTTGAAAAGTAAAGTATAGGTTTCAGTTACAAGGATTTTTCTGACTCAACTGATCTGTGTTTAACAAATAAAAAGAATGTGTTGTCTTCAGATTCATCGGTCAGTTGTACAGTGCTGTGAAAAAGTGTTTATTCTCCTGTTTTTACTTTTTGGTCACTTTTCAATGTTTTAAGATCATCAAAGAAATTTTAAAATGGGAGTGGGCAATATAGCCTTAACATTTTATCACAATCTTATGTGATATTTATTGAGATTATGATAAAAGTGACAATTAGAAAGTATTGAAAGCTTCTTTGAAGTATTTTTTAGTCAACTGTGACTGCATGTCAATGTAGTCCTGCAAACACAAATACTGCTCTTAAAAAACATTCCCATTTTCAATTAAGCTTCTTCAGGACACCTGTTACATAAAGAAATGTGATTTTATAACTAAACTGTACACAGTAATTTAATCATATTTTTGGATTTATTCATGAATTCATGGAAGCAACAGCAGAGAAAATGATAAAAGTAACACTTTTTGGGGTTTTCAAACATTATTAATTAGAATTTATTGTTTTCATGATGAATCAAAAGTCCTTAACACAATAAATGCCCATCCCAATTTTAAAATCATTATTCAATCAAGAATATGTTTATGAATATAAGCCATTTTCAAACTATAATTTCATTCATTTAAGGAAAAAAGCTGTGTAGACCATCCTGGCCTGGTTTGAAAAAATATCTACACCCACTGGAAATCATGAATTACAATTTTTTATAGCCAGCCAATAAGTTTTTACTTAGAAAGCACTTTTCATACACAATAAGGCCAACACAAAGGGTTTTGCATGAGATAAAAGCAGGAGTCAATGAAAAACTAACAAATACAACTGAATTAATGAGCTAAACAAGGTTAAGCACGGTAAAGGGAAAAAAAAAGAAAAATGTGTCGTTAACAGAGATTGGTGTGAAGGACTCTTTAGATCAATTTCTCTATCTACACCCTGGCCCAATAACTGCCAGAGCTGTAGAAGAGCTGTAGATATATCTTAATCTGAACCTGTCTGATAACACTAAGTAGCGTAAAGATCTAAAAAAGCAACATATCATGCTCGGATCTTAAAAAAAAATCAAGAACAGATTAGAAACAAAGTTACTGAAATCATTAACTCCGAAAAGATTCACAAAAACATTTCTATAGCATTGGGAACCACAGTGAGAGCCATTACCTCTCACCTGAGGGGTGAACCTTCCCTAGAGTGGCCGACTAACCAAAACTACTCCAAAAGGACATGAACAACTAATCCTGGAGGTTACTCAAGAACCAAGAACGACATCTAAAGTACCGCGGACCTCCCTTGTCTCAGTCAAGGTCAGTGTTAATGATTAACAGTAAGAAAAACCCTGGGCAACAATGACATCCAAGGGAAAGTCCAAAGGCTAAAATCATCTGAAAAATATAAAAAAAAGGCCCATCTCATATTTGCTTAAAACATCTCGATCTCCATGACTTTTTGGAGTTGTGCTTCTCATGACATCTGGTATAAAACTAATACAACATCTCAGATAACAAAACATCATGTCAGCAGTCAAACATAGTGGTGTTAATGTCATATCTGGAGCTTTGTTGCTGCTTCATGGCCCTATTGGTTTACAATAACTGAGGTCTTTACCAGAAGATTCTGCAGGAGAATATCCAGTCATCCGTTTGTGACCTTGAGCTCAAACACACGTATGTAGCAGGATAATGATCCAAAGCACACAAGCAAGTCCACTAAATAAAAACAAAAAATAAAGTTTTAAATTGGCCTAGTCAAAGTCTGGACTTTGTGGCTGGATTTTAAAAAGTCAGCAAAGAAGAGTGGGCCAAATTTTTCCACAGCGATGCAAAGGGCTCATTGCCAGTTTTGCAAACTCTTAAAAACAGCTGTTTGTATTTATCCGGGTTTTCTTTTTCTAATAAAATTTGTTCGATGATATGAAACATTTCAGTTTGACAAAAAAAACATTAAGAGGCGAATACTTTTTTACAGCACTGTATGTGCTATATGGGCAAACAGAATCTGATGTTAAAAAAACATTTGAAAATTAAAACAATAAGCAGTAAAATATTTCAATTGTAGGTGAGGAAAATAAAAAGTTTTCCACGCCTAGGCATAAAAAAAGTGTTGATCAAGTCATTCTTATCAAAAACACAGGGCATAAATAGATGTTTCTGAAAAAAACTAAATTATTTTATTGACTCTCAATTAATTGTCATGATTTTCAGTAAAATTACAAATTTTAAGCAAGAAGTAAGTTGCATAGCGCTGAAAAAAAATATTTTCGGGGGAGATGGGCAGAAAATGCTTTTTGGATCTCAAAAGGTGCAGACCCCTGGCAGAGCCGAGCACTTTCATAGATATTGTAGTTTTTCTTACTTTTAATGTGCACTTTTTACACCAGAAAAATAGCTGACAATAGATTTCTGGTTTATGAGATGATCTTTTTCTTCAGGTATAACCTCAAACCTGTAATTTCTGAGTTTTAGCTTTGACTGCCAGGGTCACTGAGGGGCTCGGATCCTTTCGCAGCACATAAGAGCTTAGCTTCAACCCTGGTAATGACACAGCAGTGTTGGTCCAAGTGATTCACCTGACGCACTTGTCTAATGACCCGGAAACACATGGATCACTGTGGACCCCGTGAAATAATTAAGGTAAAAATTAGGGTTGAGAGTCAGGTCAGAGTTTGTAGCAAAGTTTAGAGCCATTACACCCCAAATATGCTCTTTTCCTTAACTCAATTTAACAGTTAAACCGACAATTCACACTTTATTCTTGGTCAACTTTTAAATTATAATATTATTAATAATTTTGTTGTATATTTTTATGTACCAATTTATTTGGATATTTTATCTGGTTTCCATGATTATCATAATTTAAGCTTTTTATGTATTTTTGTTTATATACTCATGTATGTTTTCTGTTTAGTTACCTCCTATTTATTTATTGATTTTTTTTCGCCTTCTTAGTTTTTTTACACATTATTATTTGACATAGTCGTGTCTTTTGACATGTTTTAAGTGTTTTGTCTGTTGTTTTTTAGCAGGGTGGTGTTTTCTGTTTTTAATCCTGTAAAGCACTTTGTGTTGCACAACTTTGTGTTAAAAGGTGCTGCATAAACTAAGTTTGATTGATTTGTGTCTTAAAAAGCAGCTCTGATTAAGACCTTTCATCACTCTGCTTGATACCTTTATTTAATCCCAACAATGTGATTGAACATCCGAACATGCAGAAGAAGTCATTCTTATCCATCTTGAGAGATATAATCTGAAAAGCAGACAGAACCAGTTTAATGCAGAAGTTTGTTCAGGCACATCAGAAAGCAACACCACACCTAAAAAGGAACCGGTTTGGATTTTCTGTGACACAAATTTTCCATACTGTTGCTGGAAATTTCCTGAGGACATGGACGGGGGGTTCTGAAGTCATCCAACCAACTGAGGAAAACTTGGCATTTAGTAAAGTTTCCTTAACTCTTCTGTTGTGCTTATCCCAGCATGGCACCACATATGTGGAGGAGTGTAAAATCTCCTTCAACTGGTCAGATGAGACCAAAATGTAACTTTTGGGCCCTCGTGCAAAGTGCTTTATTTGATATAAAATTAACACTGCACATGAGCATGAACAGCTCATAAAAACCGTGGTGGCAGCATCATTCTGTGGTAATGTTTTCTTTTTTCCAAAAGGGAAAGGAAAGTTGGTCAGAATTAATGGGGAGCTGGCCGGCGCTGACTAGAACTGGTTTGCAAAGAAGATCTGGGCTCAAATATAAATCTAAAGCTGGTAGAGACATACCTTAAAACAATGTAAATGCAACAAAAGGTGGTTGTAAATAGTATTCACTCAAGTGGATTATATACAATCACAATCCACATTCTCAGTCTTTCATTTTGTCTGTCACATAAAATCCTAATATAATACACTGACGTTGGTGGTTGTAACATGAGAATTTAAGGGGAATGAATACTTTTGCAAGGCTCTGTTTACCATCTCAATATTGAAAGACTGCAGCCTCCCTTTCTACTAACTGTATTTGATAATCATTTCCTATTAGGGCCTAACTTAGTCTAAAACAAGCAGTAAATGAAGTTAAGTGAATCAAACTGACTACTTCCTTTTTCCTTTCCATTCTGTCCGCCCTCTCAATTTTAAAATACCATCTTCATGCCTGTTCCCATTTTCCTCTTGCTGCCCTCAATTCTGCCATCACCCTCTCCTGTTTCCCTGTGCATCCCAACACCCCCTGTGCATCTCAACATCCCCCCACCACCCACCCACCCCGTTGTATTGTACCAAGCGAATCCCCCACTGCACCCTCTGCCACCAGGCCCAATGTCTGTAGCGTGTAATTGACTTTCTCCCCGTGCCGGAAAAAGCAGGCGGCCCGCACCAGGCTGGAGGTGACCCATTTCCCTGGGGCATTCAGCAGCCTCCTAATCAACCATTCTCTGGGGCAGCCTCATTCACTCTGCAATTAGAGCGGCTCCCCCTTTGAGAACTCCATCAATAGGCGGGCGGGCAGGCGTGCTTGATTGGTGCAAAAGCAGAGGCAGAATTTTAACTCAAGCACTTTGAGTTCTCTATCCTCCGACTTTGTACCTCCTCCCTTTGCTTCTTGTCTTCTGGAGCGGTGGTTTTGTCTAATGAAGAGCAGCAGAGTGGGAGGCAGGTAGAAGGGCATGCAGGGAAGCAAACGAGGGGGTTAGGCAGAGGGGATGCAGGTAGGCAGACAAAGGCAGATAGATGGTCTGATGGGAGGGACTCCAGGGAGAGATTACAGCAAAAATGTAAAAGAAACTCATAGAGACAGGGATTGAGGAACACGTTTGAGAGTAGATAATGCACAAGTATTCCCTTTTGTCACCGTGCAAGAGAATGGCTTGTTTTTTTAATTCCACAAAATGCATGCCAGCAGCCTTCGAGCCTGTCTAAACAAGAAAGGTGTGTTTAGGACCTTTTTGCCAACGTGGACAAACCCAGTCACATGGCTTTGTTGACTCAGACTCTTAGATCTCCCATGAAGGAGTCTGAGATGATGCTGCGTGACGATTAAATAACAGGCTGGCATCTCTCCCCTGTTGCTGGCCTGATTTGCCATGCAGCAGAGGCAGTGCTCTGGTCAGAAGATAACCATGTAATCAATGGAATGAAAAAACTGTGCTGGCTGTGAAGGTTAAGAGGGGTACTGATGCATTCATCCTGCTCTGCACACCACACATGCATTTAAAACGCACTCCAGACGGTCTTGATGTTACACACCCCCTCCTCTTTCTTTCACCTGTTCCCTGTTCCTCCTGCCTTTCTTTGACATGCCTTTATCTCTTTCTGTCCTGCACCTCCTCCTCTTTTCGCTCTGATTATTCCTCCACTGGTTATTCCTCTCACTATGTTTCTGCCCCACTCCTGTTCATGCACTTTCCTGTCTTTCCTCCCTCCTACCTTTCCTCAGTGTCGGCTGCTGTCACTGTGGCAAAGCAAGTGACCAATCAGCAGTCACTTTCTCACACCACCTTCTCCCTCCCTTACTGATATCTTCCATTCCTTCCCTCTATTCCGCCTCTTTTCCTCTTCTTTTTTTCATCCCATCTGTGTCTCTTCCCCACAACCTTTATCAGCTCACTTCCTGGAGACGAAGTGTGAGGCATTATAGGAAAGCAAGAGAGACGCCTGTCTGACGGGGTTAGTTGAGCTTATTATCAGAGACACTGCTAATCTGGTGTGTGTGTGTGGACTGAACTGATGAACTCATGAGTGCATGGGTCCACACACACCAAGCATAACCCCACATTCTCCACTCAGCAGAAGCAGCAGAAGGAGGAGGATGCTGACGAGACACGTTTATGTTCGTCAGTCGCTGCCAGGAGAACATGATTTGCATGATATAAGCATATTTCACCCTTCTGTGTGTGCTGTTGCTGCTGCTTCACAGTCCTGCCTCTGCCTTACTTGACAAGTGTCTTTTTTCACTTCACAATGAACAGAACCTTTATAAACCCACCTAGAAAGGCTAAAATTGACTTTATAATCCCAGTCCCTGCTTGCATAGTGGTGTAATGTATGTTGCTGCTTGTTCTTCCCCTCAGGTGCGGATATGTGCACACGATGAGCGGACTGGGGGAGAACTCCATGGAGCCTCTGAGCTCAGAAAACCGCAAACGCAAACTGTCCACTTGCGACACGCCCGGTCTGGGGTGAGTGCATAACATCGGCACACGAGAGCGGGAAATGCAAGAAAGTGGGCTAGTGGGTCAGTGGTTGCTGGAGTCTGGACCATGACGTTATTAGAGTGATGTCTGCTGTGATGAGAAAAACCTAAACCCACTGAAAGGCTTCAAGATGAAGAAATGCTGCTAGACTTCAAGATTGTAATTGTGCATCCTGACTCTTTGTAAAAGGCAATGTTATTAATGAGCTGTTTCCAAAACACAAGATGTCCCCATTCTTGTATTTTTTTAATCGGTACGTTTTCCCTTTAGTTATTTCACATACTATTACTTTATATATTACCTACTGATGTACAGTATACAAGATATATACATTCAATGTATAAAAAGACAACAATATTACCTCACTTTCTGACTTTTTATTTTAGGTCAAGTAGGATACCCAAAATTATTTCTATTTATTTATTTTCTAAGAATGAGATAATAATTGTTCCTCTTTTCTTCAAATTCAGGACAAGCAGATTTGCCTTTTAAACTGTATGACTTGGATTAAACGTTTTGGGAATCCTTTCTCAAGCTTCTCACAGTAGTTTTCTGACATCTTGGCCCATTCCTCCTCACAGAACTGGTGTAACTAAGGCCCTGTTTACACGGCAACATTTTCTGGTGAAATGTTTAGTTGCATTTCTCCTGTTCGTTTACACAACAACGGTGCATGTTTTCTTTTAAAATGGCACCATTTGAAAACGGGTTCCAGAGTGTAATGGTTTGAAAAACATCCTGGTCTCCATTGTCGTGTAGATGGTAAAAATGGAATCTTACGGAAAGGCCTGGCTCATGCGCAGTACCTGCACGCGCACAACATAACAGCTACTGACCAGTTTAACCCACAGAAGACGAAGATATAAATAACAATGGGGGATTGCAGAGTACTTACTTGTGCAGCTGACTCTATTGAATCTAATGACAGTTCTCGAACAAAGTGCTCATTTTCTCCCCCAATTTGTAAGCAGGAAGTGTTTGTGTGTATTGTTGAGTTTCAAAAAACACACCGCCTACTAGGGAATGACACCATCTTCACTTCTCTGCTGTTGCCGTGTGATTAGTGATCATAAGAAAAACTTAGTCTTGTAGACGTGTTAACAGTAATGGGGAAAGAAATCCCATTTTCCACTGATCGTCGTTGTGTAAACAGGGCCTTAATGAGGTTTGCAGGCAACCTGTTCAGCTCTTGTTACAAAATCATGTTGCTTGAAGGCTACTCCAGAAATTGACGTTGTTGTCTTTAAACCAATTTGTAATTAATTTGGCATTATGCTTAGGTTAATTTTCTATCCAGTTTTTAACTTCCTGCCTGATGTCTTGAGATGTTGCCTATCTATTATGTGAACTACACGCCCCTATGTTGCCACCCCTGTACTTCACAGTTGGGATGTGAAGCACAGGGGTGGCGGACTTCCAGGCTTCCCTCTTTTTCCTCCCAGTGTAACAATGGTCATTATACCCAAAAACTTCAAGTTTATTTTCTTCAGACCACTAATGTCTTCAAGAAGAAGAACTTTGTCCTTGGTGCATTTGCAAACTATACTCATGTTTTTGTTGCTTTTGGGGTAATATGTTTTTCCTTTCTGAATGGGCTTGCCCATGTGGGTACATATCGTCTACTGTAGATAGTGGTGCTCTTTTACCAGCCTCAGCCAACATCTTCACAAGGTCTTTTGCTTTTGTTCTGGGGTTGACAATCACATTTTGAAGCAAGACACTTGGATCCCTGAAACACAGAACTCAGCTCTTTCCTGAACAGTATGATAGCTGGACCTCCCAATGTGTTTATACTTAGATATTATGGACATATGAACACGGCACCTTCACGCATCTGGAAATTCCACTTAAGGACGAACCGGACTTGTGGAGGTCCATAATCCTTTTCCTAATATCTTTCCTTTTTTTTTTTTCATGATGTCACACACGGAAGCAGTGTGTTTGAGGTGTTGCCTTCTAATATTTCAACAGGTGTGCCTCAAATCAACTAAGATGTTTTTGTTTAGCTATCAGAAGCATGACAACATCATCGGAGCTGTCCTAAAAAAATCTATTATTTTTTATGACCAAAACAATTAATTCTGGTTATTCTAACTGGCCTAAATCAAGAGCATGTTAGTCTGATGTAATGCCAAACAGGGAAGGGGAAAAGGGTTTTGTGTTTATTTACACATGATGTCATTAATTTATATCACCTATAATCTCATCTGCTATTGTGAGCAACTGGCTGGAAAATCAAAACATATCATGGCCACAAAGGACTTGATTGTCAGGTTTGTAATCCATTTAAGAGATTGAAGCCAAAACCACCACAGGTATAAGGGCCATGAACCAGTTTCCAAAATGAACAGCTTAACCAGACTGATGTCTTTTCCAAACTGATCATTTTAGAAAGAATTTCTTAACGAGTGCTTCCTCTCCGATTCATTAGGAGACATGTCATTAAATTTTAAGAAATAGGTTTTAATTGCAACAGGATAAAGAAATTCTGAATTGTTTTCTATAGATTACCTTACAAAGAGCAGCTCAGATTCAATGGCGCCATTTGTTTCCATTTTCTACTTTTATGATGTTTATCTGTGTTTTTACTGCCACAACATCTTTTACGCATCATGCCGCCAAAGCAGTACAGAAACATAAAGTTACTAAAGGAGAAGCAGGATACTAAGGTCTGGCTGCTCTTCTCCTTTTGTGGATACTATAAAAATGGAAATAGTGACATCAAAGACATGTACCCTCTGTAACTTGAAGCTTCTTTCACGGCAGAGTAGATTTCATTTTCCAGTTGTAGTGACTTTTGTGTTCTGTCCTACTTGAAAGCAACCTGCCATTGCTTTCAGAGTTGGGAGGAGCACTGAAGATTTAAGTAAAATGTAGTACAGTCAAGTTTGGCTCCAATCTCTATAACTTTTCTCCCTCAGGTGTGAGAGGAAGCGTCGGGAACAAGAGAGCAAATACATCGAGGAGCTGGCCGAGCTGATCTCGGCCAACCTCAGTGACATCGACAGCTTCAACGTCAAACCGGACAAGTGTGCCATCCTCAAAGAGACCGTGCGCCAGATCCGCCAGATCAAGGAGCAAGGTGAGTGGACACCCATGTCTGAGGGCATGATGTGTGGGGGGAGGGAGACAGCTCAGGGCTACGACACAAATACCCCCTCCTCTGAGCCCAGATGCAAGGACAAATTAGCCACTCACCTCCCACAAATTTCACAGCTTTTACTGTTTTGGGTGAGATTTGTGTTAGTACATGTATGATCATGAACAGCTATGTGCAAGCTTTGCCAGGGTCTACCTAACTGGATGTTTGCAGGTAGACACATGCCTCTCCATTCTTCAGACTGGGCAGATAATCAGCTCTATTCTTGCTGCGTTCTCTCAGCTTCTAATCTGTTACGTTTCTACTGCTTTCTGCAGCAAATACATGGAAAAGCTGTTGACTATGCCACGATTGGGAGCAGATTAACATATAGTGCCCCCGATAAGTATTCACACCCACACATTACAACAACATACTTCAATGTATTTTATTGGGGTTTTTATGCGATACACCAATAAAGTAGTGCATTATTGTAAAATGAAAAGAAAATGATACAAATAAACCCCCTCCACTCTGATACCCCTAGTTAAAATCTAATGCAACCACCTGCTTTAAGAGGTCATCAATGGTTAGGTTTGTGTTTTGGAGCACTGGTCCACTGGAGAAGAGTATGGCATGTCTGCAAAGCTACCAAACTCCCCCACCTAAACTGACAGGACGTGCTAGGAGAGCGTTACTTCGAGCCAAAAGCCTTGCGCTGGAAATGCAGAGATCCACAGTTCAGGTTGAAGAATCTGCAAACCAAACAACTATCAGTCATTCACTCCACAAATCTGGCCTTTATGAAAGAGTGGCAAGAAGAAAAAAACTCATTCAAACTTTTAAACAAAGCCTTGTGGTGGCATGTGGAAGAAGATGCTTTGATACCAAAGTTGACATGCAAAACGCGAACTGTGTTGAAATGTATGACCCTCAACTTACCATCCCAATTGTGAAACATGGTGGTGGCTGCATTGTGCTATGGGAAGGCTTTCCTTCTGTAGGGAGCTGGTCTGAGTTGATGGGAATAGAAATGGAGCTGAATGCAGGGCACTCCTGGAAGAAAACCTGTGAGAAGCTATGAACTGATTGAGATTGCTGCCGAGGTTTACCTTCCCTAAACATACAACCAAAGCTACAATTAAATGGTTCAGAAAATCTTCTGTGGCAACACAAATGTTCACAGCCGTTTTCCATCCACTCTGAGTGGGCTGAAGCTATTTCGCAAAGAAGAACTGGTTAAACCTTCAGTTTCTAGATGTCTATCAGAGACACTCCCCGCAAGCTGTAAATGCAACCAAAGGTGGTCCTATAAGGTGCTGACCCAAGGTGGCTGAATACAAATGCAATGTCTTTATCAGATTAGTTGCTGGGAAGGTTTGGAAAAGCATTTTAGTTTCTTTGTGTTGATGTGTCTCATAAAGTCGGAGAAAAAAGAATGACAAAAATATGTGATGACAATGTGACAAAATGTGCAAAAGTTTATGGGATCCAAAAGCGCAATCCCTGAATTGTATAATATTTTCCTTCCGATCACGCTGAAATACTGGAGCCCAGATAGACAGCTTTTCTGCATTTTCTTCTTTTTTGTTTCTGTTGGGGCTCAGTCAGTGTCTTCAACCTCAACAGGAAGGGGAAGAGGCTACGGCCAGCTCTGACTGGTTGCTGACAGGTTTCCATAGTTACAGGAAGTGATGACAGAAATGACATGGGCGTTGAGGCTCGTCTCCCTGCTCGATATCTGTTCGTTTCTCCTCCACATGCTCCTTGCTGCTCTTCTGGTTCTGTCTTCTTTTTTCTCTTAACTCCATCAGTGACTCTCTGGTGCCTTTTTCCTGAAATCATTTCTCATCTGTTTAACTGTACAACACGGTTGCCTCAGAGCATTTATCTCCATTCTTTTCTTCCTCTCTGCTCATCTTACTTAACTTCACAATGCCTAGTTGTTTGTGGTAATGTCCCTCTTTTCCCTTTGTGTGGGTATCTGTGCCTCTTGGGACCTAATCAGACAGAATAATTCCTGTAGTCAACCCGCCTCTGCCTCACTCTCACTCCAAATCCCACAATTACACAACAACCCAACCACTTTTAGTTTTTCCCAGCATCACCCCAGACTCTTTTTCTTTCTTCCTTTTTTTTGCCTTTATATATCCCCCCTGGATGCCCCTGCCTTCCTCCCTCTCTCAGTCTTAGCTCCTCCATTAATTCAGGTGCCTCAGCTCTAGCCCCTGCACCATTAGGGCTGCTTCCACAGCTCCTTTGGCTCTCTCCCACTCCCTCTCTCAGACAATCCCTCACAGTCTGACACTGAATATAAAGCATGAGGACAGCAGCTACCTGCTCCACATGCTTCTCTGACGGGCTCCCTGCAGAAACCTGCCTCTGTCCGTCTCCCTCCTCACCTGTAGTTTTAACCCCCACCCATCTCTCCCACCCCACTGCTCAAAGAAATTTGAAACTTTGGTAGCAGTGCCCCCTGCTGGTGTAGCTAGGTAGCAAAAGATTGAAGTTTTGGCTTTAAAGGATTTTTCTTTTTCTGCATTTAGAGATATTCCTTCCTTTCCTCATATACAGGGAAAGCTTCATCCAACGATGACGATGTTCAAAAATCAGATGTGTCCTCAACCGGCCAGGGGGTCATTGACAAGGACCATCTGGGGCCACTTCTTCTGCAGGTGAGTCCTAATGTGACGCTCCCCACTGAACAGATACATTCCCTTTTTTTATTTCCTGATGATGATGATTGCTCTCCTGTCTCTACGCTGGCAGGCTTTGGACGGCTTCCTTTTCGTGGTGAACCGGGAGGGCAGCATCGTGTTTGTGTCTGACAACGTGACCCAGTATCTGCAGTACAAGCAGGAGGAGCTTATCAACACCAGTGTGTACAACATCCTGCATGAGGAGGACCGGGAGGACTTTCACAAGAACCTGCCTAGGACCAACAGTGAGCAAACACACACATACAATATGTGAATATGGGTGCATTTAATTCTGAATGTTTGGACAATGTGTTTGGTGTACCACAGGGGTATGTGTTCGGATAAAAGCGATTTATTACATCAGATGAAACATGCAAAATTTTCATATTAAGTTGTGGTGAGAATTTATAGAGAAGAATTTATCTCTGAATTTGAATACAACTAAATTCATAGTATTTGGGTAAAGTAAAACAAAAACTCAAAAATAGAAGGGATTTACATAGAAAGTACATTAAATTTAATTCCTGACTATGAAAATTGATGACAAAATTTGCTGGAAATTTGAAATGAGTGATTTTCAAAATGCTTAAAAGTGAAGAAATTAATACATTATCTGTATCATTACATACCATTCTTTGGTGTAATAAAGAATGGTAAAAGTTACTTTTTGGAGGTTTGGGTAAAAAAACACTACAACCACTGTACTTAACTGGCCTTAAGAATTATACACAAAGTCAGATTTTACCCTGGTCAAACAAAATCCTAAAGATGTGTGGTATTTGGATGACAAGAATCCGGTTGCTGTGTAAAATTTTGAAAAGTTTAAAGAAATTATGGAATTAAAACGATGTTTGAGCATAATTCAAAATAAACAAATTAAAATAAATAAATTAAATAAATGAAAAGGTATTCTTTGGTTGTGCACTCAAACGTGGCCAATTAAGTTAATTCTGATACAAGTAAGGAGGTTATTTTTACAAGGTACAGGAGCTTATTTTGGTGTAAATCAAAGATTGTCTAGCTTTTTGCAAAGATTGTGTATTTGTGGTTGTTTGTTGTGTTGGTTTGTGATTTAAATGTTGGTATATGTGTGTGTGGACTTCCATTTAGTTGATTTTGTATATTGGTTAATGATGTCACATTGATATTATTGATTTATAACTTAATTTATTCTACCGCCCTTTAGCATGAGTTATTAAGTCCTACTTCTTTTTGCAGATGTAAATCTGCTAAATACTAGTTACTCATTTGTTGTTTTATTTTATCTTTAACCAGTCAATCAACACATCAGAATCTTCACTTTTTATATTTTATTTTGCCCAGAAGTAAAAGCCAGATGATACAGTATCTTCCAAGGAGACAAACTTTATGAGCAAAGTATATAAAAGTTCTCAGCTCTCCTTTCTAATGAGGAGCTCCTGGGATGCATGAGAGCTGTTCATTCACACACACACACACACACACACACACACACACCGCACACCTGACAAAACATACACGTGTTACACGGATGCTCCCACCCACTCTTTGCTAATCAGGCAGAGCGTAGCGCAGCTGTCTGTCAAACTCAGTGGTCCAGACAGTGCAAAGCAGGCCCGAGCTCTATTCAGATCCCACTGCTATCACATACAGCTGCATAACGCACCTCCGTGGTCCCCTTTGCTTAATTCAGCGTGTGTTTCAGTGTGATTTGCTCCTTAATATTGTACTTGAATAAATTCACTTATTTACTCCCCCTCATTATTCTCTGTATTGACGTGTAAATGACAGTGATGCATTTTTCAGGGAGCAGCATGAGTGTGTAAGCCCATAAGTATGTGCACTATTTATAATGGCGATTAATTATGGATGTGTGTGTGTGTGCTCGGCTGAACCCGCTTCTCGATTAGCTCTGCAGTAATGTTCTTGAGCAGCAGTCAGCTCATCGACTCAGCCGCTTGCTTCCCTGTGCGCCCCGTCATTCATTCCCCTCGCTTTTTCCCTCTAACCATCCCTCTTTATGCATTTTCCTCTCGCCATCCCTGGTGCCTTTCTCAGCTCGCTCCTTCTCAGCCTCATCCATACTTAATATTGCTGCTTACTAAGATGAATATTGTGGCTTTTTGTTTCTCAGGCTGCTTCCCTCTCTGCTGCTCCCACCCTTCTCTCTCTGTGTCTGCTCTTTCCCTTCATTATCTTTTTGGCCCATGAATGAAATGCCTCCTCAGTGCGCATTCCTGTGGGATGCACACCGTTTACAGTTCTACACACACACACACACACACACACACACACACACACACACACACACTGTAACGCAGATTGATGTTGAGACGTAGTTAGGCATTGTGTTTCTTACACATACAGTGCTGGGAAGTTAAGAGTATGTGTTTCATTACAGATTACTTCTGTTTTCACTTTTTTGTCACCTCTGCATGTTTTAAGTCAGCAAATTAACTTTAATATCAGAGAAAGATAACCTGAGTAAATACAATTGCAGTTTTTATATCATCCTTTTATTTTATTAAGAGAAGCCCGGCTCACTGTAAACCAACCTGATAACTTCTTGAACTAACTCTGGTAGCAACAACGGCTATCATGTGTTTGCATTTCTGTCCTTTACATTGTGGTGGAGAGATTTTTGCCCTCTCTTCTTTGCAGAATGGATTTATTTCACCCACATTCAAGGGTTTCATAACATAAGCGCCCTAATTACAGTCATGCCATAAGGTAAAACTTTGACTTGACCACTCCAAAACCTACATTTTCTCTGGGTTTTTTCTGAGCTATTCAGAGGTGGGCTTACTGGTGTGCTTCAGATAATTGTCCTGCTGCATAGCCCATGAACACGTGGGCATAAAGTCATGAACTCATGGTCGGTCATTCTGCTTCATGATGTGTTGGTTGATTAGCTTAATTTAAGGTTCCTGAAGCAGTAAAGAAGCCCCAAACCATGACACTACTACCACAGTGATTGACTGCGAGTATGATTTTCTTTCTTTAAAAGGCTGTGTTAGTTTTCCACCAGATATATCATTAATTTTGTCCCGTCAGTCCACAGAATGTTTTCTCAAATGTCTTGGTGATCATCAAGATGGTTATTGGCAAATTTGAGATGGGCCTTTTTTGGTTAGTATTGCTTTTTGCCTTGGAACTCTCCTATTGATGCCATATTTGCCCAATCTCTTTCTTATTGTAGAATCTGACTCCCCTCCGCCCAATGAGTCATTAAAGCTCCTTTGGCAGGTTGGCCTCTACTGGGAGGATTCATCACTTGCTACACTTTGCTACATTTGTCTGCAATGGCTTTCATTGTGGTCTGCTGAGATCCCAAAGCCTTAGAAATAGGAAATGTGTTGCTTTTTGATATCTTTAGGCATGCTTCATGTTTTCAGACAGGTTCTATTTAGGTAATTTCTTGATTCTGCAGATCTGGCAGTTATCGTGGCAGTACATGTCTTTCCTTGGCTTTGTAATGGGAATAATCTACAGTAGATTAGGGCTGCAACTAATGATTATTTTGCTAATGAATTAATCTAGTGACTAATTCTTTCGAATACTCAATTAATAATCAGATAGCAAAAGGTTTACAGAATTTGAACCAGGTAAAATTAAAGCTATGCCACTTGAGGAGTTCTGGTTAGAGCATATTTATAAACGAAGAAGGTTTTTCATCCTTTCATCTAAATGCAAAATGTATATATTTTCTGTACAATTTTGGCCTAATTACTACTCTGAGTGGGTGTTCTTTGAGCAAATGGCATGTTTTAGAGTCTGTGTGCTCCAGTTAATTATTTCAATAATCAGTTAATCAATTAATCCGATTAATTGTTTCAGCCATAATCTTAATTAAATTACTAATTATTGTGAAAACATAATCATGATCTGCAAATCAATCTAAAGCATGAGTTCTTCAACTTTGCTCTGAGTGATCTTTATCACATAAAAAGAAGTAAAAGATATTCTTGTATTTCCCAGGATCAACATTAGTTTTGAATGAGCACCCAGATACCACCCGTGAGGTTATTCTGTGTAAACCTATGGTCTGGCAAAGACATTTAGAAAAGACCTGGAGTTCTTGTTGAGGAAGAATCCAATTGGATGTGTTTCTGTGCACTACATTGTTGAGTAATTGAGTCTCGGTTTTAATAATGTATGGCAACAGTGTTGCTGTTTTGTAAACTGTCACAAAGAGCATCCTTGCTGTCTTGCCTTTAAATTGCCTGCTGTCTTGAACCAGCCTCTGCACCTGCCACACAGAAACATTTTGCCAGCTCAAGCCCCTGAAAATTCTTCAGATAGACCTTACAGGAAATTTTACTGTCTCTCTCTGAAGTTTGCCTCCTCCTTTCCTTCTCTCTGTGAAGGTGACCTCATTCAAAAGCATCTGTGTGTGTGCGGTCGTTTGCTGTGGTGAGTAGTCAGGACCTAAATGAGGATAGATTGTTGAGTGTCCCTGGCCTCGGCCCGCTGCAGAGTCACTAAGAGGGAGGAATATTGGAAATCGACGACTTGGCTACATTAATCCCATGGTCCATTTAGCCAGCGTGAGAGGCTTTAGCTTCTCAGTTTTAGAGACACAATGGTTGTTTGTGGTGGTGTTTGTTTGTTTTGCTTTGTATGTGAGATTGAGCGCAAGCCATTGGTTATATTTAATTAAAGGCAGTGGGTTCACAGCTTGTATGGTTTTCAGTGCCAGAAGCTTCATATTTTTTCCACTTAACTCCCAACTGTAATCTTCTCTTTGTTTACTTTTTATTTTTAGTAAATGGCGTGTCGTGGGGGAACGAGGCTGCTCGACAGAAGAGTCACACCTTCACTTGCCGAATGCTGGTCAAATTTGGCCACACCCACGGCCCAATGGAGGAGGGGCCAGGAGGACCACGCTACGAAACTATGCAGTGTTTTGCTCTCACTCAGCCCAAGGCCATGATTGAAGAAGGAGAAGGTAGGTGGAGGTGCCAGTAATGCTCAAGAAGTGTCTCTTACAACCAGAAATGGGTTACTACACTTTTAACACACATCAAAGTAAAATATTTGACATCAGATTTTGTCTGACTGGCAGTGTTATCTGTAGTCACTGTATATGGTGCCTTGCTAAAACATCCATACAGCTTGAACTTTCTACAGTTTTTCACAGTACAACCTCAATTTTAAATGTTTTTTATCTGGATTTTATTTGTCAGACCAACATAAAATAGTTCATAATGTAAAGTGAGAGGAAATTAATTGCAAATAATTTTAATCTGAAGGTGTGGCATGCAATTATACCTTTCAGTCTGAGCTATTTTCATTCAAACTATCATGCACTTCCGCAGGAAGAATGGCAAAAGGATGCCAAAAAAGTCCAGTTTTCAGATTGCCGCAATTCATGTAAGGGACACAGCAAACACATGGAAGAAGGTGTTCCGGTGAGATGAATCAGTTTGAAATAACTTGATTTTTTTTTACCAATATGAGAAATTCTGTCTGTTGGGAAACTAACACTGCATATCACCCTGAACACACATCCCCACAGTGAAGGACAGTGGTGGCAGCATCATGGTGTGGGGAAGCTTCTCAGAAACCAGTGGATGGACCTAAATACATGACAATCCTGAAAGAAAACCTGTTAGAGGCTACAGAAGACTTGAGACTGGAGGTTCATGTTTCAACAGGACAAAAACCCTAAACAACCAAAGCTACAGTGAAACAGTTTAGATTAAAGTACATTCCTGGATTACAATGGCGCCAATGTCAAGACCTCTAAAAACTGTTCAAAGACAATCTCCATCCAATCTGAGCTTAAGCTGTTGTGCAAAGAATGACCCAGAAATTCAGTATCTAATTGTGCGAAGCTGTTATAGGGATGCCACATTTTTAGATTTTTATTTGTAAAATAAAAAAAAAAATGGAATCTTTCACCATCATACTTTACAATTCTGCACTAAACTGTGTTGTCCTATCCATCAGATCCTATTAAAACACAAACAGTTTGTATGTGAGAAAAAATGTGAAAAAGTTCAAGAAAATGAAGATTTTTGCAGGGTACTGTCTAGTTTTATGGGCACCAACAAACTAACATGGACAACTTTTGAATTGTTTGCCGATAACCTATTTTAGACATTTTAAGAACAAATCATTACTATTGAACCTTAATGATGCCTTTTTTGGCATGTTCCTTATCAAAAAAAAATCACAAACATGGTCCTGGCGTCATATTTACCAGCAGACTACAGTATAAAGCAGGAGATTTAGTTTTAACACGTGTATTTATCATTATGTTCTACATAGCAAAAATGGTCTAACATCTTTGAAAGCACAAAATAATCATTCATCTTCTATACCGCTTATTCCACGGGGGAGCTGGAGCTGGTGCCTATCTTCAGCAGTCTAGGGGCGGGAGACCTGGGCAGGTCACCAATCCATCGCAGGGCAACACAGAGACATACAGGACAAACAACTATGCACTCATTCACAACCAAGGGCAATTTAGAGAGACCAATGACCTAACAGTCATGTTTTTGGGCTGTGGGAGGAAGCCGGAGCACCCGATGAGAACCCGCGCATTGACAGGCAGAACATGCAAACCCCGGCCGGGAGTCGAACCCAGGACCTTCTTGCTGCAAGGCTACAGTGCTACCAACATGAGATGTAAAAAGTTATCAGAGAAAACATTTATTGCCATTCTTCTGGGGTTTAATTAAAAAAACAGGAAGACTTGTTCCAGCATTTGTCAGTTAAATCTAACTCTCCACTTCTTTCCTCTTCAGATCTTCAGTCATGTATGATCTGCGTGGCCCGTCGGGTCACAGCCATGGAGAGGACAGAGAGTTTCAACACACGACACGAGCTGTCAGGTGAGGAGCTGGACTCTGACTGAATGCAGTATCTAGAAACATGCAACGTTGATAAACTTGCAATGCTGATGACCATTCAGCCATGAGTGGGTTTGGCCCATCTTTTCCATGTGGCCTCCCCTGCAGGTAAACTGATTCAGATCGACCAGAGCTCTCTGCGGGCGTCGATGCGTCCGGGTTGGGAGGATTTGTTGAGGCGCTGCATTCAGATGTTCCTTCAGCACAGCGACGGGCAGCCGTGGTCGCACAAGCGCCACTATCATGAGGGTGGGTTCAGGCATGAAAAATCTCCTAACTGCTCTCAACAACTAGAGTGCTTTATATTTTACTAATTAGTCTCAGTAGGAAAACTGGAAGTACAAGCAAAAAGATAAATAAGTACTGGATTGACTGTGCAGTCTGTTGTGTATAAAGCATGTCTTATATGCATATCTTACACAGCTTTATTTATAGATAAGATTTTCTTTATTGTTTGAAGTTCTTTTTCAGTGCAATGTTTATGCTTCCTGTCTTAACATAGTATTGCTGATTCTCATTGAGAGGTGCAATGCAAAAATTTAAAGGCACCACACATGCATTAGCATTTAAATATTAATCTTGTAAATAAGAAAGTCTGAGGTCTGCTATATTAATAGAGACTTGCAGATTCGGTTTTTCTGTTAGAAGATATTTTTTCAGAATCAAACCCCAAACTTGCAGGTAAAAACCAAGGTCTCCCCTTGTCTTCCTATGAAGCAATCTGCATTTAACTAAACTACAACAAATGTTTGAAACATGTCTGAAAAACCTCAACAGTAGTAAGCAGCTTGAACGCAGACAAATTTTACCATTGATTTTTTTTTTTTTTTTTTTTTTTTTTACCAGTAGATGAAGGCAGACCTGCAGTATAGAATACAGGAACCAAAGCCATGTGAACTTTCAGTTGTTTTCTCAATTTTAATGTAATGCTTCCCTTTATAATATATTTTCAAAATTATATCCAGTCCAGCTGTTTATAGTGCACAAACAACACATTAATCAATGTAGTCGCCTACAAGATATTCTGGTAGAAAAATGTCAGTAGAAATACTTACCATCCACATCACAAAAAAATATCACAAAAAAAATCACAAAACATCACCTCACATCAGTTTTATTCGGACCACAGTTCACACTGTGTTTCAATTAAAACCATCACTGAAGTTTTCCTCTGATTGATAGCTGAAAACAAAAATTTACAGCACTGTTTATGATTGAAAAGGGTTCCAGGTATTAATAATTTTGGTGCTTTTTTGGTTCCATTTAACCACCTTTCATCAGGTATAAAAAACTACAGTTGTCGTACTGGCCTAATCATAGTTAGGGCCTGTGTGCTTCAACCTAAGTGTGTTAGGTCATTACCTACACTCTGAGATTTCCATAAGTCTGTCAATATTTCCAAACCCAATATAGTCCATGAGACGGAGGTTAAAAGCCTAACAAAGCAACTTTCCTGCATTCTGTTTAGCCTTCCTATTGTCTGCTGAAATTTTGTTTCTTTCACCCAGACAGTCGAGCATATCTCCAAGTTTCCACTGCTTAATGTTGAAACACCTCACTGAAAACAGCCTACTTTAGGTCTTCTTCCTGTAGAAACTACTTTCAAACCAAACAGTGCTAGTGTTGTTCAGTAGGCCATATGTATGGTGCGTTTACTGATTAGAAAAAGACACTTTCTTTTCACCAGGATTGTAAGCAATGAATCCAATTTTGGGGATGTTTTTTGTTGTAATAGCTTTTCTCCAGGTCACAATGCGAGACGCCCGCGTGTACCCCGCTCTCCCTATCTGACGGCACCGCGCCCACACTTAAACGGCCCAATGACCAAGAGCAAGCATAATCTACGCGCACCCTATGACGAAGCACAACGAGCCCCAAGGCTTCGTCGTGCAACTCACCGCTACAAGAGGATCAGACACTAACCAGGCAAGTACGCTTACCTTCAAACAAGTCAGTCCAGTCATTCTCAATTTTCTACCGTGCTTCCTCCATACAGTGGGCGCCAGGGTAAAGTGCTGCTTGACCATAAAAACTCCCAGCAGCTACTGCGTACTGCGGAAACTTTATATGTTATAATATGTATACACATAAATAATAATATAGTCTATATATTATAATATATTATATGTAGTATAGTATATATATATATATTAAATAAATTAGTATCAGGGGTGTTGGACAATGAGAACGGAAGCACCTGGTTTTAGACCACAATATTTTTCATTAGTATGGTGTAAGGGCCTCCTTATTGCGGCCATTACAGCGTCAATTCGTCTTGGGAATGACATATACAATGTCCTGCACAGTGGTCAGAGGGATGTTTGCATCTCCATGGTCACTACGTGCTACTGGTGGAGGAAAACATTTCCCTGCCTCGCCAAACTAAGAACAGGCACAAGGCCCCAGCACAGTCGCGTCACAACAAAGGAATAACCCCAAAAGTGCTCATAATATTTAGATCCTGGTTGTGCTGTGCGGCCATTGGGAGATGTCAACTTCAACTTTCAATGTTCATACAAACCTTTTCTTTCACCAGTCCTTGCTGTGTGTTGCTTTTTGGTGGGCATGTTGTCTTCCTGCTGACAAACGGCACCAAAAAAGCCTTCATATATACAATGTTTGCACCATTGGATGCGACATGGCCTCCAAGAATTGTGGTTGATTTGAGGTGAACTGGTGTTCAATTGGCAGTGAACGCGCCCATCTAGCACAAGTATTGGTGCCGAAGGAATGCGCAATGATATGGCACGCCAGCCCAAGACCGAGCACTAGATCCCCCCCAATGCATTCACACTCTGGGCGATGCAACAGTCTGGGTGGTACGCTTCTTATCGGGGCTTCTCACTCTCTAACCGTAAGTTCTCACTGTGATAGTGGGGGAAAACATAAAACAGGAGGACTCATCAGCGAACAATTCATGTTTCACAATGTCCACAGCCCAAGATGTTGTGCGCATCCTTGACCGTGAAACCAGAACGTTTGCCTTGGCATGAAGTGACGCTAAAGTGGTTGACTCATAGCAGCAACACCAGCCGCTGTAAGTAATATTGACCCTGGGTGGAAGCTCCCGACGGTACAAGGTATCTGGTGGAACAGTGAGGTTTGAGAGGTGGTCACATTTTTAATTCTTGCCGTATTTGGCAGCCGTGGTTTTATGTTTTTTGATACAATTCAGGTATCACCCGAACATCCGCTTTGTAGAGACAGTTCCTCTTGCGTCCCACTAACAGTTATCCTGTGTGGATGTGGTTTTCGTCCTTCTTGGTGGTTCTGCTTTGACACATTACCCTCCCTGGATACCGTGGCTCTTGATACATCCACCAAGAACTTGCTGTCTTGGTCACTGAGATGCGGGCAGCCAAGACTTCACCCACAATATTGTCCTCTTTTTGAACTCTGGTATGTCACCCATTAAATGTTGTGTGAATTTTCTAATATTTTGTTAGCAAAGAACCCTGTGCTCTTTTCTAACCTGCTAATTGAGAGCTTTTCACGACTCTGCTCTTACTGGTGCATATGTGCATCATGAAGCTTGTCTAGCCCTGCTGGTCCGCAATTTAGCCATGAAACCTGTCCCACACTAAAATGAACAGGTGTATTTTCAGTTTCATTGTCCAACCCCTGTATATATATATATATATATATATATATATATATATGAATATATAATATATCATATATAGTATACGTATATAGTATAATATATATATATCTGTCATATAATAATATGTAATATATACGATATATAAATCATATCATATATATATAATACAGTCTATATCAGTGAATATATTCTACTCTATAGTGGGCGTACATATATAAACTATATATATACTCTATACATCCATATTATCTCTCTTATATAATACATATATAAATATAAATTATTATATATATACATATATATTTAAATAGTTACAAAAATGTAAGCGATTTACTCACTTTGGTGAGATACGGTATTTGTCTGGCCTTCCTATTTTGAAAACCATATGTTGTTTTCCTTCCACTTTTCCACAATTATGCACTACTATGTTGGTCTGTCAAATAAAATCCCTATAATATGCATTAAAGTTTGAGGTAATGTGACAAAATCCAAAAAGGTTCAACAATATGAATAGTTTTGCAATACTTTGCTACTTTACCCTAAGCTTAAACTCTACAGGGGTATTACATGAGACAGTGTTTTCGTGGTTTTTGCATTTATTCACACTTTTGGCTGTTTTTCTTTCTCTTTCCACACAGGGAACCCAACGGCTACCGCTCAACACCAGGTGGTAACATGATGTCCAACACCATGAGACAACAAGGCATGGGTGGTGCCAACATGAACCCCCAGATGAATGTGAATGCAGGCGGTGGGATGGGGATGGGAGGAATGGGCGGCATTAACCGGGGCTGTGGCATGAGCGAGCAGGGTCACATGGGTCACATGGGTCCGATGGGAGGCGGCTCTGTGTACGGAGGGAATGGTGGAGGAGGAAGTGGCAGTGGAGGCCTGGGCAGCCGCATGATGCAGATGAGTCAGATGAATCAGATGGGTCCCATGAATCACCCCGGTCCAGGCATGCAGCAGCACCCACAGCAGCCCCCGTTTCAGAGCACCGGTGGCTTCGGGCTCAGTGGAATGAACAGTCCATCAGGGAGCCCCAGAATGGGTGGCCCCCAGCAGGGACTGCTAATGTCCCCTCGGAACCGAGGAAGCCCAAAGATGGGGGCCAACCAGTTCTCACCTGCAGGTAAGATTTAATTTGTATCTCTTTATTTTGTAGAGGGAACAAAATAATAATCAGAGGTTAATTTTCTTTTAGTTTTATCTTCCCAAATCTTCCCTTCTCCATACTTGTAAGGATCGATGATCATTGATTGATGACATTGCTTTTTAAAAAATATATGTTTAAATCTTTTTAATATTTTACATTCTTTCAGTTAATTATTAAAACTACTTCATTACCCCAGAAAGCGGAACGGTGTTGCTTAACATCAGTCTTTACTGGAGGCTTTTTGAACGTAAATGGTCCTCTGAGGTCACAAATACTCTCTTTTTTTGACAAGTAACAAATAACATTTTGCTTTATACAGAATTTGAGATGTTTCAGAATCTACTAAGTCCAGAAATTTTAATGCACTTAATTAAAAAAAAGTGTAGATGCTATTATTATCTCTAAATTATTTTTATAAAATATATTTTATTCTATAGTTATAGAATAAAATATAGAATATAGAATAAAAACTAAATTAGTGTTAGTTTTGTGTTTTCCCCCATACCTTGGAATAGTAGATTATGTAAGGAAGTATAGAAGAAAAGTAAGCACCCCCCAAATACTGCCGTCAAGCGTTAGCGGTAACTGGCACTGAAACTTTTAAATCACTATCCAGATATTTTGGCCTATTCTCCTTGGCAGATGTCTTTAAATTCAGCCAAATTTGAGGGTTTGCAAGCATGTGTACACTGTTTAAAGTCCTGTCACAGTAGCTCAATCAGATTTAAGTCCAGACTTTGGCAAAGCTGCTTCAAAACATGTTTTGAGCCATTTAGCAGTGGACTTGCTGGTGTGCTTTGGATCATAACCAAAGTGCGCTTGACCTTAGGTCACAAACGGTTACCTGGCCATTCTCTGCCCAGATTTATTGGTAGAGAGCAAATTCATGGTTTCATCAAGTATAGCAAGTCCACAAGGTTCTGAACCAGCAAAGCAGATCTCAGACCATCACACTACTCCTACCTTATTTGACTGTTGGAATGATATTTTGTATGAAATGTTGTATTAATTTTATGTCAAATGTAATGGGCAACAATTTACTTAGAAAGGCAAGGTAAATTATCTGATATAAAGAATTGTTTGGTAATCTAAAACATTTAGGTGTGACAACAAAAAACAACGATAAAACACTTTGTTTTCACTTATATTTGGTCAGTTTATTTACGTCAAACTTCCTCTTTAACTTATCCAGCTCCTTTTCCAATAAAATTAATCAATAGCAATAAAATGAAAAAATAATAATGACAATAAGGTATTATTATTAGTTGTAGATGTTGTAGTTGTAAAATTGTTATTCTAAATTAAAATAATTTAAAAAGTAGGAATTTGCTCGCAGTAGTTGATGAAAGTCCTTTCCAGAACAATACATTTGTGTCTTCAGCAGTAATTTTGACAGTTTAGAATATTATGAATATCATTAATATACAAAGAAACGACATCAGTCCCAGCATAGGACTGTGGGGAACTCCATACGCAACTATTATTCTGTTTTGTTTATTTCAACCTATTTGAATCTATTTAAATAAATAACTCTTTAGCAAAAACAGTGTCACCGTACTTAAACATCTTTTAAATTTTATGGGAATTGTGTTTTGGTTTTTTTGATAGTAGAATAACAAGAATCTCTTTGCTCCAGGTATGCACTCTCCTATGAGCGGCCTTGGCAGTGGAGGAGGAGGTGGGGGCAGCACCTGCACCTTCTCCAGCAGCTCTCTTAATGCTCTACAAGCCATCAGTGAAGGAGTAGGGAGCTCACTTCCCTCCACTCTTATGTCCCCATCACCAGCTCACAAACCAGACAGCTCTCCCAGCATCCATTCATCTTCCCAACCCAGTCATCAGGCAAAACCAGGACAAGATTGCTCTAAAACTCCAGCCGGGGGCTTAGTATCTGGACCAAGTGACCATCACCTCCCATTGCACCACCACCATCAGCATCCTCAAGCTGAAAGTTCTGCAGAGCGACCGGACATTCAGGCAGCTACAGGAGCTAAAGAGTGTGGAGAAGCAAGCAGTGAGGCAGGGGTGGCGAGCGCCGACCCCCCTCGGAGGCTGCCAGACAGTAAGGGACACAAGAAGTTGCTGCAGTTGTTGACTTCTCCAACTGAGGAGCTGGGGATAAGTGGAAATGGACCTACAGGGCCTCCTGGACCCCCTCCACCTAACAGCACAGGCACTCCTGCAGGCTTGGAGAGCAAGGAAACCACCGGAGGAATGACCAGCCCTTCATCTACTGGTGTATCCTCCTCTTCTGCCGCCAGTGGCAGCTCAGGGCCAGCAGCCGGCCAAGGCAATGCATCGGCGTCCGCTCACTACACAGGATCGCTGCAAGAGAAGCACAAGATCCTCCACAAGCTTCTTCAGAATGGCAATACTCCAGATGAAGTTGCGAAGATCACAGCTGAGGCGACCGGAAAGGTGACGCTCGGAGGCCAGGAGGGCGGCGAGGGAGTGGCAGGAGGTTCAGGGGCAAGTTCGGGCCCTGGGTTAACTGCAGATGCCAAACAGGAGCAGCACAGCCCGAAGAAGGAGAAAACCCACGCCCTCCTCCACTACCTCCTCAACAAGGATGACTCCAAAGAACAAGTAGATGTGAAGCCCAAACTTGAAGATTTAGAGGGGAAGGGTCTTTCGGGAGCTGTTGGTGGCCCTGCAGCTGAACATGCTGAGAGCAAAATCAAATCAGAACCTCCTGATGATGTAAGATAGTATTTTTATGATATGGCAATGATAATCCTTGCATTTTATTAATATGTATGTAATTAATGGCAATTATGCTATTTTTAATTGTCAGTTACACAACCTGGAGTCTATTCTGGGTGATCTCAGGGGTTCAAGCTCTGACTTTTACCCTGATCAGAGTGGAGGTGCCAGGGCGAACAACACAGGAAACAAACCACAGGCTTGCCTTGATGACGGCCTGCAGGGTAAGCGGTTCAAGCACTAAATAACTATGAGAAGTGACAGTTTCACACAGGGCGGGAGTTGCAACATCACATGTGATGATATCAAAACAAAATGCCACTGAAACTGCATCTGGCACGATCAGATACTGTCTTTTCAAGTTGCTTCTCTCCTAAAGCAAATGTCATGTCTTGCTCAGTCATGTCTTTTTAAAGCTGGTGCTTTTAGACCAATAAACTGAAAAAAACAGTTGGTGAAGAAAAAACAAAGTAACAAAGACAAGCAACACTGTACTCTGGTTTATAATTGGTCTTACTGGAATGGATCGTATTAGATTGAGAAAAATATTGTAAGGAGATGTATATTCACTGTTGCTCAGTTTATATTACAAAAAGAAAATGATGGTGTGTAAATGTAGTAGTGTCAAAAGCACACTGAGTATATGTTATTGATATATACTACAGGTATTCATACCCTTGAATGTTTTACTTTTTTTTATTTTGGGGTATGTCATGCCACAGCATAATGCTACCACCACCGTGTTGGGGGGATGTTGTGTTCAGGGCTATGTGCCTAACTTGCAAGTTAGTGTCCCAACACAAGTTTTTATTAATATTAAGCCTTTTATTTTTCCATTAGTCTCATTGAGACACGAGTTGCCATTAACAAGAGAGACCTGTTAGAACATATGTCAAAACATATACAGAACAACAATGCAAGACTTACTAAAATACAGTGTCACGTTGTTTAAAATCCCTTCTTGCATGTTAGTCTTGGTGGTTTGTGGCAACAGCGATCCATGAGGTTTCTAAACTTGACATATTGGTTTATAACCCAACCCTGCTATAAACCTCTCCACAGCTTTACCCCTGAACTGCATGGTATGTTCCTCGTCTTCATGAATGCTATTTGTTCACTAATACTCTCATAAACCAGCTGCATTTATACTCAGGCAATTAGCTTCACATGATTTCATTCAACACAATTTTCAGACATTTATTTCTAAAAACATTGGAAAGCTGTTTAGCATTTACATTCCACTTCACTAGTATGGACTACTTCTTCCTAGTGTATCTCCTAAAATGCTGATTGAATTGGCTGACGAATTGGCTGCAAAATGCAGAAACGTTCAAGGGCTATTAACATTTTTGCAAGGCGTTGTTGTATGTATGTAATTTCCTTGAGAGACTGTTTTTCTAAAAAGAGTTTGTTTCCTTTTTTTGCTTGCCCTGTCCAGGGAGTCCAGCAATGGGTGCAGGACCTCGAGGACCCTTTCAGAGGACCATGTCCATGGATGGAAAGCCACCTGGTGGGCCTGGAGGAGCAGTTAGACGTCCAATGCTTATCAAGCAGGAGAACATGATGGGCAGCCCAGACGGCTTCCCAGGAAACTTGGGTGTGTGTTTAGGTGACCCAGTGTCAACTTTTCTCAGCATATTTCCTCTTTACTGTTTCTTTGCCAACCCCCCACTGGTCTCTGCCCTCAGTTTCAATGAACCACATCACACTTAAATAATCACACACACCTCGTACAGCATCAGACGATAAATTACAGCTGGGACTACATTTTAGGGACCTGGACCAGAAAACAGACTGGTGATTCTAACCCATGCACTTCTGTCATTTGTGTATAACTAGGACCAATGAATAGAGTCACAGGTCCCCAGAGGTCTCCCATGGGGGGTTCTGGCGACTGGAAGTCCCGTTCTACTACCAGCCCCGTGAGTTCAGCCGGACATCCATCCATGATGCGCCCAGGCATGGAGTACAACAACGGGAAGAACGTGATGTCAGGACCCATGGTCAGCCGCTCCAACAGTGTGCCAGGCAACAGGTCAATGCTGCAGCAACAGCTCATGGATATGGGTACGCTACTCAAAAAGTTGCTATGTGGTGATTGAGTTTGTGAAATGATAAGCAGCTAAGTAAAAACAAGCCACAGGGAACAAGGGACTGATTCCAAAATGTAGAGAAACAACTTTGCATCGAAGACAGCGACTCTGGCAAAGGTGCATTTTGACTTCATCAACTCTGAATCTTCAACATTTAGTTCACCATTGTTAGCAACCATTTCCAAGGGTTGAAGTTTAACGGTAGAGTAGGCAAACTAAGAAAAAAAGAAAGTACAATTTTATTTTTAAAACAAATTCAAGACATAATTTAAATGTTTGGTATTTGTAATTTTGCCCCTTCGTCGTTTTGTATCTTTTGTAGACATGGTTGTTTCATTTCTGAGTCTTTCGTATACAAATTGGAGCAATCTGCCATTGGACATTTTTGACGGACCATATTTCAATTTGTCATCTCTAATTTGGCAACTGACAATTAAAAAATATTTTCTATGCTCTACTTATTTTTTACTGAAAGGAAATTAGGTTATGTGACTTAAATAGTACCTACCAGCAGGGGTTCTCTGGTTCGATGACTGACGATGAGTTAACTGACCCAAACAAGGATAAGAACCAAAGTGAACAGAAACAGGGTGTAATACAAGGTTTTCAGTAATTATTCACAATTAGGTTAATCTGTACAGGAGATTTGATCAATTTTGTCTTACTATATATCTCCATAATCAATGAAAATACTCGACTACAAAGAAAAAATAAACTCATATGCCATGATAGGAAATTATTTGGTATGAAATGGAAATGGAATGGGGGAAACAAAAAAGCTTAAAAACAAACATTAAAACAAAATATTAACATACACAAGACAGTTGAAACAGGTGGGTCTGAGACCGTAGACTCCATATATTAGAGCTTAAAGGAAGAGAGCGAGATCAGCTCCGTCTCCTTTATTTTCAGTCCTCCATGTTGAGCAACCAGCTGGGCCTTGGAAAACCTGCTCGGGACTGTGGATGCTAATCTATCTAAAGTACCAAAACTCAAAACTAGAATCATAAAGTGGACCGTTGAATTACTGAAACTCTGTGCAGTAGAAACAGAATTGGTGTCACATCTGAGTGGCACCACTACAGCATTCTGAACTACCTGCAGATGTTCCAAATAGGCTCTGCTAAGACAACTGATCAGTGAGTTACAATTAGAGACACAGGGAAAAACAAAAGCCTAAGTACCAATTTCCACTTTAGTGCCTGACACAATGCAACTCTATTTATCACTATTTTATAAAAACCAGAGCTAACCAAAGACCTGACATGAACAGCCACAGTAAAAGCTGAGTCCAAAGTTACGTTAAGTTTCCTATTAGAAGGTTTAGCAAATGTGTCAAGAAGTCCTAGAGTTGCCATTATCTTAAGCCTTAATCTGGTGATAGTTCACAGCCTTTAACACAGCCTTTAACAAATTTAAAGCGTCTGGGCAGAATCTGTTGCTTCAAACATCTGTGATTTTTAGATTTTCTTAACTGAATATCATTTGCATAGCAGCGATAAGAAACGTGGTCTTTTTTTAGAGCACCTCCTCTCTCCTGCGATGAGGATTTCTTGCAGCTACCTCAGTCCAAATGTGACATAGATACAGAAATTAGACCAATAAAAGCATTACTCTCAGATTGTTTAATGGTAGTTAAATTCTGTTTATGTGCGGTTACATAGAGCCTTGATAAAAGACTACTATATTAACACTTTAAAACCCTTAACACATCTGTGACTAGATCTTTCTCTCGATGCTGCCTCTGGTGGCTGATACAGCACACAATTTATTTTAAATATTTTAAAGCTACACATTACCCCTGAGTTTGCAGTGTTTTAGTATGTAACCCCTGGCAAGTTATAAACAAAGCTGTGTATGGAGGGTCTAAAATGTTGTCAGCTAACTCACAAAAAAAGTAGAGGATTCCTTTCGTCTAAATCTAGAAAATTGCAATGTTTTAAACTGTTACGTTTATGAATTAGCTTCCTGTTATAAAAAGTATTTTTGACCATTTTATTTGTCAGTAAGAGTGTGACAGTGCCATTCTGAACTATAAGACTATTTAATGTGCAGTCATAAGTTAAATATATTTAAAATAAAGCTGCCCTGTCAACATGGGTTCTAATAATGCAAGCATAAACCTTTTATTACCATTAGTACTTTAAAACTGCTACAGTTCCCTTTTAATTCTTACGTATTTTTGCTGAATTTGGACTTTCATTGCACAATTTCTACTAAAACGCCTGGATCTCATTCACTGTTATCTTCTTTTCTTTTATTTGATTGTTTAGGAGGTTCTTCTGATATGGGCATGGGTATGAGTCCCTTCGGCCAGCAGGGCCAGCCCAGCCAGTCCCCCTCCTGGCCTGAACCAATGATGAACATGGAAGGAAACAGGTAAGTGTAACATTTTTCATAGTTTGCATTCACTTTACATTACCAGCCATGATCTGAACCTTTTTAATTTTTTCTGTTTGTGTGTTGTAGGCGACAGTTTGGAAACCCCTTAGATGATCTTCTGGTTCCTCCCACCACCAGTGAGGGTCAGAGTGATGAGAGGGCACTTCTGGACCAGCTGGATTCACTACTAAATAATACAGACGGCATCGCTCTGGAGGAGATAGACCGAGCTCTTGGTATCCCAGACCTTGTCAGCCAGGTAAGGTGTCAAAAAGCAGACAATCTCATGTGTAGGCTTGTAGCCTTCTCTGAAAGTGTTGCAAAGAGGAGAAAAGATTATTTGTCATACTTTGAGTCACGACAGACCGTCTCATTAATTTTTGCATTCGATATTTCAGTCATGACTCACTGTGTTCACTGTCCTCTCACTGAAGGGAGATAGATGAGCCTTAAGGAGTCCGTCTGTGCTGCTTAGAAAAAGGCAATTACTGAGCCGACCAGGCGGAGATGAATCAATTAAACTGAGAAGTTTGACAAACGTGTCTTTGTCCTCCTTGTCCTACGTGCTGCAGACCCAGGGAGCAGAGCAGCAGCTTGAGCATTTTGCAGGCCAGGAACCGTCCATGATGCTTGACCAAAAGCCTCTGTATGGAGCTGGCTATCCCGGAGCCCCTGGCATGCCTATGCAGTCCGGCTATGGAGGAAACTCCATGCAGGGGCAGGGCCAGCAGAGCGGGTTTGGGCCCATGCTCTCGCCGATGGGCCAAGGTGGTAGCTTCCCTGGAATGGGTGGAATGGGGGGCATGGGGCATCCCCGAACTAACATGATGCGACCGAGGATGATGAATGCAAACAAGCCAATGAGGCTGCAGCTACAGCAAAGGCTACAGGGACAGCAGGTAGGATTGCAGGTAGAATATACACGGCTTTACACAACAATTATTTACGATTTTGTCCATAGCTTGCCAGTATGTTTAAATCTAGTCAGTCTGGAAAATGTTCCATCCATCCATCAGATTTTTGCAGGTTCCATTTTTTGGAACTGTTATTTACTTTAAACTTGCCTGTTAGTCTCATTGACTAATTGATGATCAGAAAGTGGAAAAATGTTGTATTATTTCTTCTATTCCTCTAAATTTGATATTGTTTTTGTCAAGTTCATGAATCAGACACGGCAGGGCATGGCAATGAAGATGGAGAACCCAGGAGGAAACCCTGGCATGAGGCCTGGCATGCAGCCCGGCATGGGAGGACAGGTAAAATGATAAAAATTACTCTGGAAATATATTAAAATAAAGATTGTAATCTTTATGTTTTGAGTAGCGGATAATTTTGCCAAGTAAAATATGAACAAGACATCTGCCTTGTGCAGCAGGGCTTCATAAATGCTCAGATGATGGTTCAGCGTAACCGAGACGTGGTCAACATGCACATGAGGAGGCAGCGCATGATGATGATGATGCAGCAGCAACAGCAGCAAGCAGCTGCAGCCGCCGCTGCTGCTGCGGGGGGTTTCAGTCCCCCTCCAAACGTGACGGCTCCTGGGGGCATGGACAGCCCCATGGGAGGGCCAAACATGGGCCAGCCAGGTCCCCAGCAGTTTGGCTATGGTGGGAGCTATGGTGAGTTTAGAGAATGCTGCTGCTCCCTTCTGGTAAATCTAAGCTGTACAGCAATCTTTGGTAAAATAAATTATTTGCAGATGAGATAATAAGGTCAATTCTTTTTAATTTTTAATGGTATTTTGTACCATTTCCAGTGTGAAGAAGGAGAGACACTGAATGCTTTTTCTCAACAGGCATGGGCCACCAAGGTGACCCCTCTTTTGGCCCATCAGGTGGAAGTCCTCCTAATGCCATGATGCCGGGTCGCATGGGGCCTCAAAACCCCATGATGCAACAGCACTCACAGGGGGGGCCCATATACCCGGGTACTGATATGAAAGGCTGGTCGCAGGGAGGCATGGGACGCAACAGGTATGACACCGTCACTTCTTTACACCTGTCTGTCAGTTTTCCTAAAGTTTTTTGAAGTTAAATCCTGTCTGCCTTTCACTCTTTTGTCACCAGTTCATACCCTCAGCAGCAGTTTGGGCCGCAGGCACCACTGGGTCAGCAGCAGTTTGGGCAGCAGGGAAATCCAGGGCAGTACGGAGGCATGATGATGAACGGGGCCATGCCGGCCAGTGGAGGAGGAGGTCATATGGGACAGATGGGTGGACAGATGGGAATGAACCCAATGGTTATGGGGAGGATGCCAATGGGGCCCGATCAGGTATGTACAGAGAGTGGGAGTCTTAGTAATTAAGGAACATTCCTTCATGTTTAGTCTGAAGACCTTTAACATATCTGAATGCACCTCAAGAGCATATTATCCTATATCCAAAGGATTCCCACAAGGGTCTGTTGTTGGCCCCGTGCTTTTCAAACCAAAATGTCCATAATTTACCTATTAATTGCAAACAAATACCAGATACGCTAAAAGACTAGAAAATAACTTTATCCTGTCTGCTTTTGATATGATATTAGAAATTGTGTTTTCAGGTGTCACAGAAACAATTGTTTATAGTGGCACTGTACCAAATATTTTAAATTTAGCTGTGCCATATTTTAAAACTAGGCTTGTAAAAATGGGCTTCATATAGTATAATTTTTAAAACTAATTTTAAAAAATTAAGGCAAACACTAACATTTGATTTAATGAAAAATATTTACATGTACAGTTTTGATGAAAGGTTTACATATACTCGTTATGGGCCTGAATACCTTAATAATTGCGCCTTTTTTGTGATTTTTTTTAACTATTCTTTTTTCAGAGTGTTATCAATATACAACTTTAGTGATTTAAAATAAATATCAGATTTGAGAGGATACATTTAAACTAAGTGTGAATTTTCCAAGTATCACCTGTCTAACTGTGGATTTCAGGTAAAGTTGAAAACTTCTGAGGTACCATATGCCATGGAACAACATTACTAACAGCATAACAGCCCATAGAATAACACTGCCACCCCTATGCTTGGCAGTTGGTATAGTGTCTTTAGGTGCAAAAGCCTTATGTCGACTCCTCTAAACATGCTTCGTTTTATTGTGGCCAAATAGCACAATCATTGTCTCATCTGACCAATTACCCTTGGAAACAGAACAGTTCTAAAAAGATCAGTGAAAGTCAGAAATCAATTAGATATTCATTCTGATAATGAATCTTTATAAATCTGCAATTTCTCCTTGGTTATAATCTTTATTAACAAAGAGATCAGTTCTATGAGATTCAATAAAAAGATGCTTTTCTTTGTTCAGATATCTACTTTGTGTCTCTTTCCCTCTGCTGTATCTCAGCATGGAAATAATTTTTTCAGATGCAAGAACCAATAACTTTTTGAATATGCCTTTACTATTTTAAGATGAACTCTGTTGGTCAGTATCTCTTTAAATGCTCACACTCTGTTTTTTTCCTCCTGATGATCCAGAAATACTGCTGATGGACACGTCACAAGCTTTTGTGTCACTGTGATCACCACCCAGTTTTGGCAGACAGCTGCTGCGCTACAGTGTGTGTGGAATTAAACCAGGCATGTTATGATCCTCGGTGTAGCGCCACATTCCCACCAGACGGGGGAGTGAACCTCCCTCTGGAATGATGGCCAGTAATGTCAGTCTGGCAGCCGGAGGAAAAACAAGACAGACTGTCAGAAGAAATACACAGCCTTCCCTAAAAATCTGACAAACTGTTTCTCCATCATGCGCAGAGAGACAGACATGAATTTGCTGTCCCTCCCTTTCTGAGCAGCCTGTGTTCCTCTGTATATCCTTTTATTGGACCAAACGGTGAAGCTATATCACATGGGTAAACGTATTTAGACAGCCTCTTCTTTTGTCGAATGTACCATGAAGTCAATTCAGATGTAAAAATGTGGATTCTGATATTTCCATCTGCCATCGCTCGGCTGCTCCTGGAGGATCCCTGCATACATGGCTCCGTCTAATGAGCCGTCAGGTTGTGACGCTCACATGAATGTTATTAAGAAGTAGCACATTGTCTCGTCATCCAGGATGCAGCTGAATAGGACTGAACTAACCTGTTGGCTCGTTGCACTTTAAGGAAAAGCCAACAGCAAATGGATTGTGGCGATTTAGAGGCCTTCATTCAAGAATTACTAAATAGCAGCAAACATTTTCAGTTTTTTTTCTATTAAAATGTTCTTTAAGTTCTCAAGATACTAGATTTATAGTGGGGTAAACTTGTCAGGCTTTGTTCCTCAGTGGGAACCAGAGAAAAAGGTTATTCATTTATAAGACATTTTTAAAAGCCTTTTAAAAGGGTAATTTTCCTCATGTTTTACAGATTGAGGTGATCTTTTTACCATTTAACAGTAATTGTAACACAAATTGAAACATTCTGGTTATCTTGCACACATTTCAACCACTTTATGGTGATGCTGGCTCCTGGATAGGTCAAACGTGATGTGGATCCATCCTCTAATTCATCCGCGAGGGTCAATTTTACACTTGACCAGCACTGATACAGTGGTCAGCCACTCAGAAGTTAACATCTGATCTTTTATGCCATCCGTAAAAACATCATACATCAAGGGTTTAAAGTGCCACAATTAAATACATTAAAAAGGTGCAATGTAGACATTTAAATATGTGATGATTTAAATAAAACTGAGCGTACTTAAAATGAATGAATTGATAATTATTTTAATTTTTCAGTAGTTTACAAAACACATGGATAATTAATCATTAACAAAACAATTGTATTCATTATATGTTAAAACCAGGGCCGTGCAGAGACTACTAAAGGGCACATATAGCCGGATTCTGGGGCGGAATCTTAGCAAGAACACAGCTTTTACAGTTCAATGTACTTTGATGTACTTCCAATAGTAAACATGGAGACATGCGCAAAAACATGCGCATCAAACCTTAACATGGAACTGCAGACAATAAAATCAAAGTGAGTTGTTAACACATTACCTTAGTGTTATGTGTCACCATGAGAAAACATAAAGCCTATTGACACTGCTGACTGACCACCAAACGTTAGGTTAAAACTCTTCTATTTATGTTTGAGAGTTAGTTTGATTACTTATGTACATTTTCTTCTTTCCCCATATTATTTTCTCCTCAGTCTACTCTCTTTTTGTCCTCACTGTCTCATCCTCCCTATGTTGACTGTAGTTCAGTGGCTCTTGTTATTTCTGCCTCCATCTCATCTGATCACTTTCCTTCTAGAGGCAAGAAATTAGCTATAAATTAATCTACATTTAACTGCAGTACATCTTAACATCATTAATAACTTAAACTGGTTGCTTGTAAAATTCAACATAAGTTCACAACCAAACAGGTACATGTTGACTATATAAAATCTTTATTATTATTTATGTTCTTACCTGTGGTCCTCTTTCAGTCATGACTCATAATCCACTACCTTTGGCTGCTTCAAGCAGCTCCTTCCTGGTTTGTTTCAGACCTCTTTCTTTACAAGTTATCTTTGAACCAAAACAAACCCGGTATAAATGACTGATAAAATGGAGCAAAACGTGCCTGGTTAAAATACTTATTTTTATTTAACAGATTCATAGTCCTATACTGAAGGACATCGCAAATTTCTTTTGTCTGCCAGAGGAAGTCAGCAGGGCCAACAATGAACTGTAGTACAGGAAATATTATTACTGAAGTAATTATACATGATTTTAACATATAATAAAGTGTAGTTTTAGTTGATGACATACACATTTAATTATTAACCTGTGTAATTTTTTTTAAATGACAAAATTTGCACAAATATTGAGATATTTTTGTTTATTTAATGCATAAATTGCAGTTTTATTTAAATTATCACATAAAGGAATATTTGTTGACAAATTATTTATTCGTTGGATTGTGGCCTTTGATAATACTTTTGGGAATCTACGAACTCCACTGGGAATTCACACAGAGTTTAATGTTAGCATTCACTGATATAAGACACTAAAAACAATTTACAAGGTCGGCATTGTAAATATTTAGTTTTTATTTTGAAATATTAGTGAAACAATTATTAACTACAGAGCTGTGTAACACCGAATGCTCTCTGTCTCATAGTTTCTCATAGTAAATAACTAATTAATGATTGATCAATACAAAAAAGGCTGCTTAGGACTGCTGTGTAATTAAAGTAAACAAAGGAATGATTTGTCAATCTAATACATACAAATAAGTCACAACTTTTCTCTCAAATATTAAGTTGACACCGCTGTTACTTATTTCAAATAACTAATATATGGGAAAAAATTATATTTTTAGTGTGTGATAAAAAAAATTGTGAGCTATAATCTTTTAAATAAACTCCACAGTTTCTTTAGGTTGGGTTTTATTTCTAGATACCTATGTCCCTTAACTTCAACGTATTTTCATATCTTCAGAGATGCAGATAGAGACAGCTCTTAATTTCTGGTCTGTTTTTTGAGGATTTTTTTTATTTTACTAAAAGCATTTTATGCTGAAAAAAATCAGATTTGACTGAATTCAGTATCATCAAACCAAAGTTTTACAAAATTGGTAATTGGCGATCGGCTACAAATCTGATTGGTGCATCTGTAGTTTCATTGAAAAGGAGGATCACATCTTCCCAATGCTTTATTGATTTCATTTAAAGATGTTGCACAATATACCCTGTGGTTGTTACAAAGTTACAAAGTTTATAAAATCTTAGTTGCAAAGTATAGCTTTGATGCAATATTTGGTTGAATATCATATTTCAATGCCCATCCATAGACACCCTACATGCTGGTAATATATTGGGTCAATCGGATGGTCTCTGACCGCCTTTGATGCTCACAATAGATTCATATTTCTAGCGGCTCAGATGCTAAAGTTCACAGAAAATAAATAGGAAATTGTAACAATTAAACAGAAAGAACATGCATTCCTAGCTTAGAGCTGCAAATCCGTTTCAGTTTGTGTCCACAAAAATCCAGTCAGTTTGCACACATTGCTGCAATGAAATTGTCTCTACAGCAAGCTAAAGCTAATTATCTTCACAGAAGTTAGATCCCATCACACTGCAACACAAAGTGCTAGATGATTGTATTGGCCTGCTAAAATATCGCACAATAATCCTTCCTCCTGGTTTCCCTCTGAGGACAAAGCTGAGTCATTGTGCACCCAAAGATTGGTACTGCAGTATTAAACTTGATGTCTTGTTTAGAACATTTTACATTCTTTTGTCTGTAAAAAGGATTTGTAAATATGCTTCAAATGTACTATATATAAATATATTTATGCTTTTCTAGCTCACATACTGTTTTTGCACAGATTGTAAGGCTTAATATTTAAAGGTGTAATTTTCTTATTCTGTTATAGGTCAGCTCTTCTTTTCAATACATTAATTGAAAAGAAAACGCCTGTTTTTTTGGGAAGCAGTACATGTATATTTCTTCGATATACTGCCATTTTCCCGCTGTCTGAAAGCACTTTTTTTATTTCTAATCCTTAAATCCTGAACCTCTTCCTATTTTCCTAGAATGTAGTCAGAAGCATACAGGTGCTAGTGGGTTGTTACGCTTTTTAAAATAAGTTATTTTTCTTTAAAAAAAAAATGATTGTAAAAATAAATCCTAAAATATGCCTACACAGAAGAAGAAGCGACGCATAATTGTGTTGTTTTCTATGGGCCCAGTCCTCTTGCCAGTATGTGGGTGGTTTTGATATTTTCTGAACTTGACCTTTAGCTTCAGTTTGCAGCTCAAGCTTCTCTCCTGAGGCCCAAGTGCTTTGAACCTTGGCCATGTAGTCAGTCGTTCAGACCTGTCTTGTAGTTGTAACTCCGATTACGGCCACCGAAGGAGGAATTTTCATCATAATTGTATCCATTGGTCATTTTTGTTTTGTTTTTCATAAGTTTGTCTTGTGTTTCCTCTGGAGCGTTTTGTTGAGAAATCTACCTTTGAACACATGTTCAGTCCAAAGATATCCGTTTGTCATCCTGCAGTCGAAAAAAACAGCTCCGCTGATTGTGCAAGTACTAGTGTGCTTTTTAGTGTTGCACATAACCTATAATGTAAGTGGAGCAAAAGTTGGGTTTCCGTATGAAATACTCTCATCTGTCTGAAATAGAGTAGCGAGGTTGTCTGGTTCTGCTTAGGTGGTTCAAATCTTGGTTTTCTTTCTGTGGACCTTATGGCCAGTTGATTTTTGTATGTGGTGCTCAAATTTTATAAAGAATGTTGTTTTAAGCTAGAGAGGAGGTTTTATTCATGATTGATTTTATTTTTATGTGTCATAACAACAGACTGGAGCTGTTTTCTAACGCCCCCCTGTCTCTTTGAGGAATATAAATATTGAAAACTGGGAATGTTACTCTTGTTTTGACGTTGCAGGAGCTCATGAAAAGCGACCGCGGATCTGGAAAACACACAGTCATGATCACAGGATATAAAATACTGTTGGGTTTTTTTCTTACCTTGTTTTTTGATGTTAATATTGATGTAAATACAAATTTATATTTAAACATTACAATGTTTCGGTTGTGGTTTGTTTTTATTTATTGCTGAAGTAGTCTGTAACCTTGGTAACCATTCCTTTCAGGAGCAACTAACTGCAAGCAAAGGGTCATCTTGGCCGGGAATAAAGGGAACATGAGTGTGTGTGAGTGGATGAGGGGCTATCAACATGTGAAGGGGATTCAGAGTGTGAAAGAAGTCAGTGAGGGTTGAGTCATCGTCCACCACGTTGCTGTCTGCAGCCTTGCTTTCATCTTCTGCTCATTTCCTGCTGTATGCGCTTTTGCATGTGAGACCCACCCTGCTTTTTTTTTGCTCCTGAAGATTTTGCCTCCCTTAATGGATTTGACACCGCTTTAAGGACATCCTAACCTGCCTTCTGACGCTTACAAACCTGCAGAACTCAGCGGCTCCTTTAAGTTCTGACAAAGCTTCTAAAAACCTGACCCAAGTACTGTTGAGGAACAGAGGCACTTTTTTAAAATACCTTGATAGTCTCATTACTTGTGTAGTAGTTTTCTTATGTAAAATATCTAATTTAAAAGATGTGTTCAGATAATTTAGCCTAGACTTTGACATAGAAGCTGACATCTGATGCACATTCACTTAAAACTTATTTTTTTGTAAAGTAAAACATGACACCAAGACAAATCACTCACATTTAATGTGACTCATTTTCTGTACTATTTTGTAATATTTTAATTTTACCAACATGTAATGTGTGTGTACGTGTATGTGGGTTGCGATAATGAAAAACTTGCGAAATCCTCTCTGCCAAAGTGAACAGCTTGTGATGGAGGAACTGTGATGGTGTGGAGCAGCATCTCCCTCACTGGAGAAGCAAGACTGAAGGCAATCTCAATGCTGAGAGATATTGAGATGGGGCTGTGGAACCAGGGCTGCCTGGTGCAATTTTTGTTCGCACTGTTGGCCTTAGGTATGAATATGTGTCTGCCTGGCTGTGTTGCCCTGTGATAGAATGGCAGCCTGTCCATGGTGTGCCCTGTGTCTCACCCACTGACATCTGGAAAGAGACTTTAGCCAACCTACAATAAACAGCTATAGCAAATAGATGATGCAAAAACCAGTGGCAATCCCATATCTCCATTCTCAGGGACTGAACTCTAACCTCTGAGATGTCATTGCTCGTCCCTACAGAGTGTTATACTGAATTTGGAAGTGGAGATGATGAAATGGCCTGCCTGCAGTGCTGATCTTAACCCAGCTTGGGCATACTGTTCTTGACCAAAGTGACTTCAAATCCACATTGTCTGTTGACCCATGGATGTCATCCCACAGCAATGTGTGACCAAGTTGCTGAGCAGCATGAGAAGGTGGAGCCAGGCTGCTATTGCTGTGAATGCTTCTACCATACATTGCTGAGGCCCCTGTTTGTTATATGAATACATTGTAAATTGTCAATAGGTCTTGTTACATCAAACTTTAATCTTCCAGTCCACGAAATGCCTAAAAGAGTCAAGAGCTGAATGATGTTTCGAATTGGCAGAGAGGATTTTCAAGTTATTCATGGGCTCAACCCACAAATACATTTTCCCTCCAAAAGCAACACTATTTAAGGTGAGATTTATCGCTAAATAAGTGTTGTTACAACACATAAGTAATAGACATATGCTAAATATTCATATATTTCAATTCCAGCGGAGTTGTTTGGTTTATCTGGACTTCTAACTGAGAATGAACAGATTTATTTATCACTCTCTCTACCGAAGTGTTCAACAGTTCCGTGTTATAGTCTCAGTGTGGTGGGGGTTTCCTTTGTGCTCGCACAGCAGGGACAGGGTGGAGCTGAGGGCGGGATGCTCCGATGGGAACAGACGCACCGCCTGTCTATTGGACCAGACGCACAGAGAAGGAAAGCGCCGCCGGAGCTTGAAGACTTTGCATGTTTTGTTTTCTCCAGGACGGGAGGTATGGAGACACCTGTCCGCTGCGTCGACTATCCGTGCAGCTCCGATTGAGGCTGAAGCATGGATGCTTTCTTATCCTTATTATTAATATAGGAACTTCCTGCGACCGCCGCGCGTAAAGTTATTTTTCTCTCCTTTCGTCGCGCTGTTTAGTCTTGGTTTTTTCCGGCTTTATGAGTTCGCCGCTGTTTCTGGGTCAGCTGCTCGGGGTTCCGTTAGAAATAATGCCCCCAACCATGGAGAAGGACACAACTTACACCAAGATCTTCGTCGGCGGGCTGCCCTACCATACCAGCGACGCCTCACTTCGGAAATACTTCGAGACTTTCGGGGACATCGACGAGGCGGTGGTGATCACTGACAAGCAGACGGGGAAATCCAGAGGATACGGCTTTGTGAGTTGAGATCTCCACTTTGCTGACTTCAGCAGGCTTTATTCCTAATAACTGATTTGTTAAATAGTATCTCAGCTTCTGTCAGGGCCCCAGAGGCTCCACACACTGCCACTTTGTTTAAGCAACAGCCGTATGCAGATGCTGGCAGTCCCATGCTGGAGGCATGAGGAGCAGGTTATTTTTTGAAAGTGTGTCATTAATTATCTCTGTATTCCCAAACTACAAATGAGCTGTGCAGCAGCAAATACACGCAGTCGGTTACACTCTGCTTTGTAATAAGCAGCAGCAGCAGCTGTGGGCAGATGTCTCTGCTGAGGGGAGGAGGGGGTCTTTAGTCTCAGAGGTGTGACATGTCAGTTGCCTGTGCAAGATAAGGCTGCTGTAGTTTCATTCTGACTTCCTCTCTAGCAGGCCTCCCCACCCCCCATCTCTCTGCTAGGATGGGTTTGGGTGTTTTTGAGTTTTTCAGAAAGAAAAGAAGGAGCTGTGCGTATTGGACTTCATCTATGTTGTTAAGCTGCTAATTTCATTCCTAAAGAGTGCCAGCACTCTGTCTGCATAAGCACCCAAAGTCTGCAAAACGAAAGTATGTATGTTTAAGTTCACTGCTCTAATTATTGGTGGTAGAGTCACATGCAGCTGCAATTTACTTTGTATATTATTTGAAGCTGCTCTGTGGGTGTTTGTTGACCTTCATCGGCTCTTCCATCTGTTCCCTCAAGGTAGATTCCAGTATCTAATCCTCCTGCCTCCCACAGATCTGCCCACGCTAGACCCAAGGTGTAGCATTAAAATGCAGATTTCTCCTCTTAAGTGGTAGAATGGGTGTCCTGTCTCGCTTTTAGAAAAAAAAAAAGAAACACTGAATGATTGTCAGGAGAGATAGAGGGAGTCCAGTGCTTGCAAAACTTTTTCACTTTGTTGCAACCACAACTTCAATGTATTACACTGGGATTTACCAACAAACTGCTTTGTGAGGTGAGGATACAGGATTTTTAAATATTTTTACAAAAAAAATCATAAAGGTGTGGCATGCATTTATATTCAGCCTCCTGAGGTAATACTTTGTAGAACCACCTTTTCTGCAATTACAGCTCTAAGTCTTTTGGTTAATGTCCCAACTACCTTCGAACATTTAGAGAAATGTTTACGCATTCTTCTTTGCAAAATTGCTCAAGCTTAGTCATATTGGATAGACAGTGTCTGTGAAAATCTGTTGGAAGTCTTACTAAAGGCACTCAGTTAGATTTAGGTCTGGACTTTAAATAGGACATTTGAGCGCTAGTTATGCTTTGATCCAAACCATTCCATTGGAGCTCTGGCAGTATGTTTAGGGTTGTTGTCCTACTGGAAGGTGAACCTCTACCCGAGTCTCAAGTCTAGCATCCTCCAATAGGCTTTTTCCAGGATTTCCCTCTGATTTTTAACAGCCATCTTCCTTTCAACTCTGACCAGCTTCCCAGTTCTTGCTGAAGTAAGGCATCCCCAGAGCATGTTGCTGCCACCACCATGTTTCACCATGGGGATAGTGTGTTCAAGTGTTGGGTTTCCACATAACATTTTACATTGGGTCATTTTTAATAGGGGTCAAGCGTCACTTCCACAATTACTTTGTGGGTCAAAAGCTGAAACGTTTGAGAATCACTGATCCTAGCAAGGCCCTTGACCTTCACAGAACAGCTGTTTTTATGCTTAATTTGGATTAGATGTTGCACTAGATCTTTTTTAAGGAAATCAGAGTAAAGGAGGTCCAATACAAAGGCATGCTACATTTTTTTAGCTTTCTATTAGCAACAAATGTTGAAAACCAGGTATTCTTCTCATCTCACTTAAACATATGCACTACCTTGTGTTGGTCTATTTCATAACATCCAAAAGAAATTCGTTGAAGTTTGTGGCTGTACTGTGATTAAATGTGAAAAACAAGGCATATGAATATATTTCCTAGAGGCTGTATTGCAACTAAGGTCACAGACCATAGAGGCTTTGTCTTCAGTGTGTAGCTTTAAGAGTTTTCCAAAGTGATATTGATTCGCAACATTGTCTACAGGTGACCATGGTGGACAGGGCAGCAGCAGAGCGGGCATGCAAAGACCCGAACCCCATTATCGATGGCAGAAAGGCCAACGTGAACCTGGCGTACCTCGGTGCAAAGCCTCGCAGCTCACAGACAAGTAAGATTACAGCTGAAAACGCCTTATTGCACCTCCTGATGCACATATCAAATAGTCATATTTGATAATTTGGTTTCCTTCTTAAGCTTCAACCCCTGATGACCGCCCAAATGAGAAATATTTAGCATACAGTGATAAGTTGTAACTGTGTTGGCATCAGAGGCATGAAAGGATAAGATAGATAGATTTTAGTATTCATTTTCATAATTTCTCCAAATACTTAAGTAACTGAAGACATAAACTGATATGCCATGTATATGAACATACCAAACAGTTTATTTACAAAGGTTGGGAGAAAAATAGCAGTAGATGGTTGCAAGAAGGGGTATAATTTGCCAAAAAGGTGAATAGAACCAGGAGTCCTGAGTCCAGTTGTGGACTGGTCTTAAACAAGAACCTCTAATGTCCAGACATCTCTTTACAAGAATGCGGAGTGTAATCCACAGAAAACATCTCCTACGCTCTCCTCCTCTATTAAAATATATATAGGGTTCACTTTTTCACTATTAAAATATATATAGGGTTCACTTTAAGATGATGAGAACAAAAAAATATTATTTTCCTTAAAATTCTACACACATAAATACAAACTATTGTTTTATAATTTATTTGTGCTGCCCTATCAACCTGTGAATATAGACAAGAAGTTCTGCTTCTGCTCTTTTTATTCTGCTGAGAAATAATGTTACTTCTGCACCTTTTATGAATTACATACAACTTAAAATCACTTATTGTGAATCTTTTGCTGTTACTCTTTGGTGTATTTGTTAGCTTCTCTGTACTTTTGAATATCAAACCTTTGTGTTTTATTTTTGCCTCTGTACCACAGTGATGATAGTTTAACTCATCTGTATGTCCTGTACATACGCACAGCAGAATAGACAAATAAAAACTGATTGAGTTTGACTTTGTGACTTGCAAAGTATAGTTGTTACAAGTATAAAGTAAAGTGCCTTGCAAAAGTAAGTAAGGCATAACTGTGAAGGGGAAGAAAAAAATGGTAGTTTTGAAAGTTGTAAAATTACATTTTGTGTCTTTGTATACAGCCCCAATGCATCAGTGCTTTGTAGACTACCTGCTCCAATCACAACTCCAACTTTCTACCAGCTTTGCTAATCAGACTGAAATGATGGGTAAAATCTTCTTTTCAAAATAGCAGCTCGGTACCAGCTCAGTCAGACTGGATGGAAAAGGCCGGCGATGATCGATTTTCAAGTCATGGTACATATTCTCAATGGGATTCATGTCTACAGTTTGAATAAGCCAGTCTAATACCACAATATGCTTTGATCTAAACCCTCCTATTGTAGCTCTGGCTGTAGGTTTAGGGTTTTTGTGCTGCTTGAATGTGAAGCTCTACCCTTGCATCAAATCCTTTGTGGCCTCTGACTGTTTTTTTTCTTGCAGTATTGTCCAATATTTAGCTTACTTCACCTTCCTGTCAGATCTGGACAGCTTCTTTGTCTCTATTGAAGAAAAGCATCCCCACACCATGATGCTTTCACCACCATGTTTTTAGCATTTGGCTGGTGGCCAAATTGATGCATGGTGATATTTTTTCACCACACATATTGTTTTGCCACTTATGGTGATTGGGTTTTATGTTTTCCTTAAGATATATGTAGCTTTGCAAATTATAGGAAACCAGTTTGAATCTGTATATATTTTAGGTTAGGTGGATAAAACATGGTAAACCACAGGTATGTTCATCACCCGGCCAAAAATCTCAGCTCATCCCCAACCTTCATTTGGTCTTTGTATGCTTTTCCCGATGCCATTTCTTTTCAGAGGTAACCACCACCGCACATGCAGCATGCTTCCCCTCTGAGGTCTGACCTTGAGAACCTCTTTTCTTCACTGCTTCTTTTAAAAATTGGCTGGAAAACAGTCAAGTGTAGGTGTGATTGACAAACAGTGGCGCCAACAGCAACTGACTGCGTTGCCTTTATTCTGGGGCCCGGCACTGCAACACAACTCCCCGAGCATGCAGCTGAAGGGAGATGGCAGCGCTTGGTATTTTTGTTATTGTGTTTCAAAGAGGCAGACAATGCCTAGAGAAAGAGGGGATGGGACCGTTAAGGGAAAGAAATAACAGCATGTCTGTCTCGTCTTTGTCCTCCCATAGAACGAAAACGTCCACGTAAATATATGTTTGAACAAAAGGGAGAAGAAATGGTGAAGTCATACTAGCATTGCAAAGAAAAGAATTAACAGAGCAATGAACAATTGTAGGAATGAAGAAAACAAGTTGTAGAGGAGGGGCAGAGAGGAGGGGGACAACTTTCTCTTTTCTTACTTATCCTCAATTGATTCCTGATGAAGTCTAGAGGCAACAAGGTCACAGATGTTTGTCAGAGAACATTGTGCAACTTTGTTTGTGTGACAGTAAATGTTGACGGAGTAACAGTCTGTGATACTATTATAAGCTTGCTCATATCTGAGAAAAACAAACAGAAACACTCAGGAGGAGAAAAGCAGCTCTGCCTGTGGATGTCTGTGCTGCCAGTAGCTATAATATATCCACTCTGTGTTTCTCTTTGTCTTCCTGTGCAGCTCTTCCAGGTGGAGTTCACCAAGTCCTTCCTACGTGGGCTCAGAGGCAATACGGGTAAGACACAGAACAATCAATAACACTGTTTCTACCTCTCTGTCTCTCTCACCTGCCTCCTCCCTGATTCGTGACATTTGGATAGCTGCATCCCGCTGTGCCCTGTGTTTTGTTTCCTGTGGCCTTGCAGTGTTACAGAAAATAGACCCTCAAAATAAAAGATGTTTGTATAAATCTAAAACGCCTATAGAAGCCGCTATCTATAAATATACTCAGGAACTGGATGCATCCTCGTCTGTCTGCTTCCCTTACTGGTCCATTAAATGCGTGAGAAGCTCAATTCTGTATTTCACACACGCATTAGCTGAGCTTCACTGAAGCTGAGAGGATTTAGTTAAACTCCCTCCTCTTTTTCCCATCGTACAAACACTCCTCTTTACTTGATGCTTACTGTTATTCATATTAAAACATCTCTTACGAGGCAGCAGAGGCTGCAGAAAAGATGTTTAGACACAGTGAAGTTTAACCTTTAAATATCTCTGTTTAAATAAGGCTACAGATTCACAAGAAGTAGCAAGATGCTGTTGGCCATAATAAGAAAAACATTACGTATGCTTAATGCTAACATGCTAATGTTTATTATGGCTTTAATTTGACATCCTTACATACTAACTTCTCATGTCAATGTCATTAGTTATGCCTGTGGTGGTTTTTGAAATGCCCCAAATGGGCAGTTGCCCAGGGTAACATTAGAAATGGGGCGCATAGGCACCAGATAATTAAAAAAAAATGTATGTGTCAGTTGCGCTTTGGACAAGTTTTCCAATGCATTTGTGGATGCACAGTCAATGAGGCGTTGACGCTCCCTGCTTGCTGCTCAGAAGAATGAGACAAGGACCAGACTGCATTTTATTCTGCCTCTGAAAATCAAATCATTTCCTGAAAACAGAGGTTTTCAAGACCTGCTGCTGAGTGGGGCTAATAAAACATAAGCTATTGGGGTGTGCATGTCTCAGGGGGTGTGGTAATCATGTAATTAATGTAAAGATATTTCACCTAAAGCAACCCTTGCTAGACTATTGATGGTACTAGAAGATAGAGGATAATTTCAAATATAGAGTGCATTTGTGGGTAAAATAGAATAGAAATATATTTTATTGGTCCTCAGTGGGAAATTCAGGTAAACGAGCAACAAAGTGACACAAATGGAAGCATGCAGCTTCACACAAATGAAAAATATAAATAATAAAAAGATATAAAATAAGTGACTGTACAGTAGGCTAAGGGTAGATTTACAACATAAGTTGGCATGGCGTTCTCTTGTTAATGTTGTATGATGACAGTGTTGTTTTCATGCCAAACATTGTAGCCCAAAACAAAAACCTTTGGTTTCATCAGACCAGAAAACCTTTTCCAATAAGGCTGGATGTTTAATTTCTACTGAAAAGGCAACCCTGCTACCCTAACTTAGTCTAGCATATAGAGAATGTAGGAGATTGCTGTCACAAGTAGAAATCAACCAGTCCTTGTTTAAAATTCCTGCAGCTCCTTCAGTGTTACTGTCAGCCTCTTGGCAACCTTCCTGACCAGTTTCCATCTTGCCTTTTTAATAATTTTAGAGAAATGTCCATTTTTTTAAGTTGTGGTCATTCTACACTTTCTCCAAATACTGATCATTTTCTTTATTGTGTCATAGTATATAAATAATACATTTGAAATTTTTGTACTCTTCTCCTGATTGAAGCCATTGTACAAATCCCTTAGTTTGTTGGTTGATGAGCAAATTCAGGGAATTGCAGTTGTTTGCTGAAGTGATCTTAGATCAGGATGTTCTCTGTTTTTAATGTAGAGTGTTCATAGGACACTCGAGCATACTTCCAAGATGGTGTTAATGAGTTTATCTTTGACATTATTAGTCTTTACTTTAACACCCGAATCTTCTAGTTTTCAATGATTTGGAAAATCTCTCCCCTTTCTGGCTTTCTGCAGGCCTACATGCTCAGAGGCTGTAGCTACAAAAAAAGTCCATTAAAAACCAAAACTGTTGCGAGTGCTATTAATATTGCAGCCCTCAATTTGTGAATGAGGGATGAGGGAATTTAAGCTGACCCAGATGGGTCTATGAATGAGTGATGAGATGAGGTTTGATAGAAAATCTTGAGCAGGCATTTGAAGCACAGTGGGGGTTTTGGTCCTTTAATCTCTGCTTCCAGGAAGACTCATGGTTTGACACCTCACAGATGGAAACAAAGGAGATGATAAGTATCACCTGAGACACTAAAACTAACAGACACACCCGTGAGGAAAACACACATGAGACACGAAAACACCTCAAATTCAAACGTGAGGATTCTTTTTTTGCAGGGTGTCTAAATAATTGATTAAATACTTGAGTTTGCTTTTTTGTTTTGTTTTGTATTCTAAACAGTACCTTGGTCCTGTGTTTTAATTTAAAGTGCTTTATAAATACAGCTGGGTTGAACTGAATTGCATAGCCGATAGTTGCATGTGATTGGTTACATGTTGTGCCATCAAAATAAAGCCCCACTCCTACTTGCATAGATTCTCAGCCGAGCTAAGGAGGAGCAGCTGAAAATTAGCCTCTCTGCTATGGGAACTATCTCTTTTCATTCATTACAAAGTGTCCAGTCTTTGAGGCAGCTTGCTCACCAACAACACATCACTAATGTCTCTACGTGATGTTCACAGAATGTGGAAGCTTGTTTGTTAAAAGGCTATATTTCAATAAATCAAATAAGTTAAAAAGAGAAACTATTTGTGGCATGGCATCTAGCTTTTACCTTTAAAGTGCATAAACTGTGTCATCATATTACTGTAATGCAGTGAAACCTTTACAGGTAAAACATAATATAGACCTTGCTGGTGACAGTCTTGAGAAATGAGGTAGCCGACGCTTCAGAGTAACATTGCTGGCCAGAACTGGAACAGAAACTGTAACATCTTACCTGAAATCTCCCAGAATGCTAATGTTTAAAGTCACAGTTTTTGTCACAAGTGGTCATTCCACCATGTGGTGAATTACAGGCAGAATGGAGTCAACTACAGAAAGCTTTTAATCTATCTGTGGTGTGCTGGTATGTTAAGTCTCCAGTCTGATGCACTCAGACAAAAGTTCCCTTGACTTTCTCCTCCTTACTGGTAAAATTGGCATTTACATTTTGACCTTATTAACTTAGGTTGAAGCTGGAGACTTTACTAAGACAACTTTGGTCTTGGGCAGCTATTGTGTTTTGCATTAACAAAACACAATAGCCAACAGAGGTGGGGTTTTTCACACTTTTTTACATATTTCTCAATTTCAGACCTAGAAATTAATCTAACTATGAGAGCTGCAAACCTGAACACAGCTGAAAAAGAAAAGTTGTAAACTAAAATTAACCTAAGGTTATAAAACAGGAACCTCAGAAATGATTTTTTATTCTATATTTATCATTTGTTACTTAGTAGTGAAAACTCTTAATATTTTATTTAGCTTTATTCTGAAATGCTTACATTAAGAAATATTTTTATATTCATATTAAGCAAAAGTTTGTTTTCTGAACCAAACCAAAGTATGAAACGCAGTCAGTGGAATATAAGTGATAAGATATAAAAGATATAAAAAATGTATCCTAATACAGATGCTACTGCTTGCAAATTGCCAGGAATCTATCACCAAATCAGATCAAATCAAATCAGATTTAGGATCATATAAAATATTTTAGATTTTAACCAACTACTTCCCTCAGCTTTCAATCATAAAAGTGACATTATCATAATCTGCTCCAGTAAGGGTGAGAGGTGGCTCAGGTGCAACAAAACACTGCACAGATGCAAACATGTCAAAATATTTTAAATTTCTTTAAAAAAATGATTGCTTTGTTTAATTTATTAAATTACTGCTTCCATAGTTTTTGTTCTTATTGTTTAATTTGATTTGATTGGAGGTGACTAGATTATGTTGACGTAGCTAAAAAGGATATCTAACTCTGGACTACTAGTTTTCTTTCACAGCTGCTTGAAAAGTTGATCAGGTTTGTGAAAGTGGGTAGAATACCCCTTTACGGTTTTAGTAATATTGTTTTCTTTCATTTTAAAACACAAACGTCTGACACATACAGTGAACAATAGGTTTGTGGTTTACCGCAGTTTATTTACGGGGAAATCTGTTGTGAAAGAAGAAGTGAGACCAGAACTTGCGACACTGGTAACTTCAAAGGGGTCTTGGTGATGTACAGCTGCACGAGGTTTTGTGCTTTCAGAAAAATCACCAATAATTTATTGATTTATTACTGTCACTTAATATGCTCATTGTTATGAATGTAGGAGGTTACTGAGACTTTTGTATCTGAACTGATAGAAGGAGACTTGAGGTAATTCTGATGTTTTGAGAATTCATTAACTTTGACTTCAGCTTAGACTTTCAATTTATGTTTAAAAACTTTACAAAATCATCCAAAAACCTGTGAAATAATAAATAAATATTTTTGGTTGTGTTTGCACAAAGGGCACATCTGTCTCTTCTCAGAAGTTTTTGCTCTGAGGCGGTGTGCGTTTTTGACATGATCAGTATGACTGCAGTCAGTTTGCAGCTTTTATTGGCAACATGGAGGGCTTTTCTGTGAGGCAAAGTTAAAAAACAGAGCTGAAGGTCCAACAAGGCTGTGGTGAGAACCCCAAACTGCAAAATATTTTTTCACCCAGCTAATGGTCTATGCTATTGGGTTGAAAACTCCAACCCCAAAACATTTTCTCTATTTAAGTTTTTTTTTTAAATGCACCGATGAGGCTTCTACTGGTCAATACCAATATTTTCCAATTGTTGAGGTCTAAACTGATAACTGAAATTTTTACTGATTCCAATTTTTTTCCTAATGATTATAAAACAACAGATAAATACGCTGCAGGTATACACTCACCGGCCACTTTTTTAGGTACACCTTGCTAGCACAGGGTTGGACCCCCTTTTGCCTTCAGAAATGCCTTAATCCTTCATGGCATAGATTCAACACGGTACTGGAAACATTCCTCACAGAGTTTGATCCATATTGACATGATAGCATCACACAGATGCTGCAGATTTGTCGGCTGCACATCCATGATGCGAATCTCCCGTTCCACCACATCCCAAAGGTGCTCTATTGGATTGAGATCTGGTGACTGTGGAGGTCATTTGAGTACAGTGAACTCATTGTCATGTTCAAGAAACCAGTCTGAGATGATTCGTGCTTTATGACATGGCGCGTTATCCTGCTGGAAGTAACCTTCAGAACATGAGTACACTGTCATCATAAAGGGATGGACATGGTCAGCAACAATACTCAGGTAGGCTGTGGCGTTGACACAATACTCAATTGGTACTAAGGGGCCCAAAGTACTCGTACTCGTCGTCTTCCGCTTTATCCGGGACGCGGGGGCAGCAGACTCGGCAGAGAGGCCCAGACGTCCCTCTCCCCAGACACATCCTCCAGCTCCTCCGGGGAGATCCCAAGGCATTCCTAGGCGAGAGACATAGTCCCTCCAGCGTGTCCTGGGCCGTCCCCTGTGCCTCCTGCAGGTGGGACGTGCCTGGAACACCTCCCGACGAAGGCATACAGGAGGCCCCCATTACTGCGGCAGCCGCACTGATCCGTCTGTCGATCTCCCGCTCCATTCTTCCCTCACTCGTGAACAAGACCCTGAGATACTTGAACTCCTCCACTTGAGGCAGGAACTCCCCTCCAACCTGAAGAGGACAAGCCACCCTTTTCCGGTCGAGAACCATGGCCTCGGACTTGGAGGAGCTGATCTTCATCCTAGCCGCTTCACATTCGGCTGCGAAGCGCCCCAGTGCATACTGAAGGTCTTGGCTAGAGGGGGCCAGCAGGACCACGTCATCCGCAAAAAGAAGAGACGAAATCCACTGGTCCCCAAACCAGACCCTCTCCAGCCCTTGGCTGTGCCTAGAAATCCTGTCCATAAAAGTTATGAACAGGACCGGTGACAAAGGGCAGCCCTCCTGGAGTCCAACATGCACCGGGAACAGGTCCGACTTAGTGCCGGCAATGCGGACCAAACTCCTGCTCCGCTTGTACAGAGACCGGATGGCCCCTAATAAAGGGCCCCCGATTCCATACTCCTGGAGCACCCCCCACAGGGCACCACGAGGGACACAGTCGAATGCTTTTTTCAAGATCAACAAAACACATGTGGACCGGTTGGGCAAACTCCCATGAACCCTCGAGTACCCTGTAGAGGGTATAGAGCTGGTCCAGTGTTCCATGGCCGGTACTAAAACCACACTGCTCCTCCTGAAGCCGAGGTTCGACTATCGGCCGGACTCTCCTCTCCAATACCCTGGCGTAGGCCTTACTAGGGAGGCTGAGGAGTGTGATCCCCCTGTAGTTGGAACACACTCTGCGGTCACCCTTCTTATGAAGGGGGACCACCACCCCAGTCTGCCAGTCCAGAGGCACTGTCCCCGACCGCCACGCAATGTTGAAGAGGTGTATCAACCATGACAGCCCTACAACATCCAGAGACTTGAGGTACTCAGGGCGGATCTCATCCACCCCCGAAGCCCTGCCACCGCGGAGCTTTTTAACCACCTCGGTGACTTCAGCATGGGTGATGAAAGAGTCTAACCCCAAGTCCCCAGCCTCTGTTTCCACCAGGGGAATGCATGATGGCAGGCTTGAGGAGGTCCTCGAAGTACTCTTTCCACCGCCCGATAATTTCCCCAGTCGAGGTCAGCAGCCTCCCACCCCCACTGTAAACAGTGTTGGCGAAGCACTGCTTCCCCGTCCTGAGGTGCCGGAGGGTTTGCCAGAATCGCTTCGAGGCCAACCAGTAGTCCTTCTCCAGCGTTCCTTACTGACGGTGTCCACCACCGGGTTCGGGGATTGCCGCCGCGACAGGCACCGCAGACCTTACGGCCGCAGCTACAGGCAGCAGCATCAACAATAGATGCAGACAACATGGTCCACTCGGACTCTGTCTCCAACATCCCCCGGAATCTGGTCAAAGCTCTCCCGGAGGTGGGAGTTGAATACGTCCCTGGCTGATGGCTCTGCCAGATGTTCCCAGCAGACCCTCACTATGCGCTTGGGCCTGCCAAGTCTGTCCGTCTTTCTCCTCTTCCAGTGGATCCAACTCACCACCAGGTGGTGATCAGTGGACAGCTCGGCCCCTCTCTTCACCCGAGTGTCCAAAACATGTGGCCGACGATACGACATCGACCTCCTGCCTAGAGTGTCCTGGTGCCAAGTGCACTGATGGACACCCTTATGCCTGAACATGGTGTTCATTATGGACAACCCGTGACTAGTACATTAGTCCAATAACGAAACACCACTCGGATTCAGATCAGGGAGGCCATTCCTCCCGATCACGCCTCTCTAAGTGTCACTGTCGTTTCCCACGTGGGGATTGAAGTTCCCCAGCAGAATAATGGAGTCCCCAGGAGGGGCACTATCCAGCACCCCCGACAGGGACGCCAAGAAGCAACGTTTTTCCAATCTTCTATTGTCTAATTTTGGTGAGCCTGTGCGAATTGTAGCCTCAGTTTCCTGTTCTTAGCTGACAGGAGTGGCACCTAGTGTGGTCTTCTGCTGCTGTAGCCCATCCGCCTCAAGGTTCGACGTGTTGTGCATTCAGTGATGCTCTTCTGCATGCCTTGGTTGTAACGAGTGATTTTTTTGAGTTACTGTTGCCTTTCTATCAGCTCAAACCAGTCTGGCCATTCTCCTCTGACCTCTGGCATCAACAAGGATTTTGCGCCCACAGAACTGCCACTCACTGGATATTTTCTCTTTTTCAGACCATTCTCTGTAAATCCTAGAGATGGTAGTGCGTGAAAATCCCAGTACATCAGCAGTTTCTGAAATACTCAGACCAGCCCGTCTGGGACCAACAACCATGCCACGTTCAAAGTCACTTAAATCACCATTCTTCCCCATTCTGATGCTCGGTTTGACCTGCAGCAGATCGTCTTGACCATGTCTACATGCCAAGATACATTGAGTTGCTGCCATGTGATTGGCTGATTAGAAATTTGCGTTAACGAGCAGTTGGGCAGGTGTACCTAATAAAGTGGCCGGTGAGTGTATTTTTTTCTTTTTGATACATTTAACCTTAATGCAAACCAGAAGCACTTTTGTGATTAAACAGCCAAAAATCTATTACTCATTCGTGCTTTTAAACTCAAGTAATGCATTTTTTGCATTCTCTAAACATCTTCAAAATGTTTATGTGCACAAAACAGCTTTTTAATGATTACATACAATACATTAGATTTTTTTTTCTACTATTTTTCCATAAATTACCAACAAAAACAAAACCTACTCAAAACTATCAAAGATTTAATAATTTTTAGGATGTTGACCCTTTACATAGTTAAATTATTTAATTATTTATTTCACCAAAAGAACACAAAAGTTTATTAAATATACAAATGACGTGCTGATTAGCTGTATAGATTTTATGTACCTCTGAACACCTTTTTGGCCAGAAACGTCCAGTTCATTTCCACTGAAACCATAGTTTTTAATCTAACTACCATTACAGTACAAACCCATGACTTCTGTAATGGCTGCATTTCTATTTTAGAAAAGTAGTGATATTGGACATTTTTACTGTATTCAACAGAGTCAACCATTTTATAGGCTGTTATGGGCATATATTTTGTGTGTTTACATTTTTGCCGCAAAGGTTTTAATTCTATTTTAGTTTTAATTAGTTTTAAGCATCTGTTTGCTAGTTCATTTCCAGCTCAGAGATTAAAAGAATTAAATGTTATCACGATATAATGTAAACATTGGTACAGTTACAGTTTCATTTATTTTAAAATATATATTCATAATTAACCTATAAAAATTAAGTGTAATAGCAGGAAAGTCTATCCACACTGTTGTTAGCATTTCCTAAGAGTAATAAAACAAATAAATAGCAGTAGCGTGCTTAGCTCTTCTTCTACTACTTAATAGCAGCGTGACCAGCTACCGTAACAGCTGTTGTTGCATGCAACGGCCTTACTCGCGCTTTCTACCCCTGGCAAGTTTTGCTGACATGATTCTAGGTGTGGACGGACTGCACAGATGACTTGACTGACGTACCCACCATCCGCTGGCGTAATGCGGAACAGCGAGAACAAAAACAACAACAACCGGAAACTAGACTTCATAATGCATGAAACACACAAACAAAAACTAAGCACATTTTCTCTATAAATTCAGTTAATTTTAGTTAGTTTTGTGAACACTCATTACAGTTTCAGTTAGTTTTCCTTTTTTTTGCAAAGTCTCATTTTAATTTTCATTTCAGTTAACAAATAATGTTTTTTTACTTCTAGTTTTCGTTATTTCGTTGGTTTTCGTTAACAATAATAACCTTGCAAATAGCAGATGATCATCCATCTGTGGCTGATTGATTGGTGCATCTTGGCAGGCATTAGGTTGCTCTCACCCCTTTACACCGACGGGTTTTCTTCCATCAGTTTCTTCAGACAAACACTCTGAGTATAAACAGCAAATATGAGAGGTAAACAAGGCACAACTCTGTTTGCTGCCTCGGTGTATTTGCTTAAAGTTTTAAGAAGACAGAGGACATCTTGATGCCAAATGTGCCTCTGAGATAGAACTGAATCTGGGTGGTTCCAGTGTAAGGGAGGGGCATGGGGGATGGGTGCATCCGGCGCCTGCGGTTGTCTACTTGTCTGTCTGCAGAAGTCAAGGTTAACCCATTTCCTTAGCAGAAAGAAAGTAGTTATTTTCAAAAGGTTTTGGATTTGTCTGTTTCTTGAGAGAAACTAAAAGAGGAAGGAGATGGATGTGTGGTGAGACTTGTATAAGATGGTGTGGGGGGGGGGGTTAGGGTGTGTGTGGGGAACTGGATAGTGGTGACAGACTTAAATCACAACTGTGGCCGAGCGTCTGGTGTTCAGTGCAGTGAAGCTTCATAGCTGGTGCTGGACGAGATGCTGGAGCTCATGTTATGTGTTTATACCAAAACCCTGCTTATATTGCGTCACATTTTATAAACTCCCACCTTGAGTATTCTCTCCTTTCCTTTCACCTATTTCTCTTCATCTAAAGTTATTATTTTCTCCCTGTTCAGGGCTTTGTGATAGCTGGTGAACCCTCAGGTGGATTTATTTCCCCTCAGCTGGGGACCTAATTAGAGAAGGCCCTTCTGTTGGATGAAAAAATACAAATTCTAAAAAAAAATCTGACGGTCAAAACACTGCTGAAAGCTTTTCAAAGTGCTCCTGTTCATTCAGCTTTGAGCTTTTGTTCCTGTGAAGTGTGTCAAAGTGCTACATTCAGCAGCCACGTCTCTTTTTTTTTATTTTTTGTTCTCCCGTCAGAGCTATGGAAGTTTGTGAAAAAAAGTTTTGAAGATATGAGGCATGTTTTTGTTTAGTATTTCAGGTTAAATGAACAATTTTGTATACATTCTGCGCCTGCGGGGAGATGGGGACTGGGGGAGAGAAAAGCAACTGGAAGAGGGGAGTTTACAGTAAAGCTGCACTGTGTTTAAGACCAAAAAACCCATGCAAAACAGATTAAAAGTTTTTTCTTTATTGCTTTGTTTGTTGTATGAATTCCTAATTATTTTTATTTTTGCAGTGCGTTTATCCATTGAAACCAAAGCTCACAACTCCCCTCCACTTGAACAAGGCTTTTTAGTTTTAGGCCCATGAAGTTGTGTGATGGACCAGTCAATAGTTTCAAAACAAAGCTGAATGGAAATCAACAGCTTGCAGGCAGATTTATATTAAGTAAAGGTCTATGAGACATTTTTCCGATTCCATCCAAATATTGAGTTGCTTATATCATTACTAGAATAACTGATGTACTTGAATCTGAGAAGGGAACGCTATCTGAGGAGATGGATCTGGAAATCATTGCTGCTTCAGGGTTTTCACCTATTATAAATGACCACTACAGAAACTGCATTGACATGTAAAAAAATAGTCACTGCACATTATAGGACACTGTGTTGAAGTGTGAACCAGGCATTGAATGACTATAAACAAAAAGGTAAGCACACTCAGTTTGGATAGTTTTAACTGAAGCAGTGGGTCTGTTTGAAATGCTGTCATCTATCAAACCCAGTACCCGCTGTATCAGCTCTCCCCAGTTTAATATCATTATGCTTAGATAACTCATAGATAAACATTTGCAGCAATTAGGTAAAATGACAAAAAAAAAAAACAAACTTGGGTGTTTTTCTTTTGTAAAGCCCCTTAAGATATTTGTTGTGAATTGGCCCTAAATAAATAAACTGATCGAGTTGTACAGATCTTTACCTAAACTCTAAGATTTCCAAGAGGTGACCAGCATTAAAATAATTCAGGATGTTCCATAACAAATAAAAGTTGAAATCTCAAAACGATCAAACAGATAAACTTTGCTTTACTCCATTCAGCCTTCCTGTTATCTGCTGAAAGTGCTGCTCTGTCCTTCTTTCTCACAGCCTAAATAAAATGCAGACCTGTCTCAACATGTCACAGAATACTGATTACTTTTCACTACTTAAATCTTTGGGCTGCTTCTAACCTCACTGAAATGGAAATTAGTCAACCTTAAGGTGTATCTAAGTAACAGCAAGTAAGTGCAGCCAGTTCTCAGATTGAAACGGTAGCACTTAAGTATGATGGGTACACTGATTGGAAAAACCTCTGATTTTGGTCACCTGTCAATCTTAGCCCTTGAAAAATAAACTGTATTGACCAATAAAAGCCTGATTGGTGCATTTCTACTATCAAAGTTTTTTAAGAATCACTTTAAGCAACTCGTAAGATCTGGGTTTACAGAACAACATTGATAACAATTTGAGGGGACGGGGGTTATTACTCACTCTTACATTACACCAACTGTGTAATGTACACTTCAGAGTGCAGTCTTAGGCACACTGAAATCATCATGACTGAGTTGTGATATTATTCAGTAAACCTGTCAGTTGTTTTCTGTTTTCTCTGCATCACCCAGCACCGTTTGAATGAGTCAGAAAGAAGTGCCTGCCTTGCTTGCCGGCAGTAGAACCGAGTGTCCGGCTCCGATGCTGGCCCACACTCCCTCAAGCCTTTGCATGTTTATGGGAGATAGGATGAAGGGTCGTGTGTGTGCGTCTCTTTGACTGACTCACCCTCTTCACATCCCTCATGTTAACTGTTAAAAGTGTGGCTGGCTCAAGGCTTGAGGGATACTGTGGCTGATCCTTCACCTCTGTTTCGTTCACTTCTCAGAGAAATAGCCGTCACCCTGACCTTCGTAGGAAAAAAAAGAAGAAGCGGATGTTTTCTCCTTTTATTCTCTGTAGTCATTGTTTTCTGTCTCTTTCGTTCTATGCCTGGTTGGAGCGGGAAAGTGAGGGGGAGTGCTTTGTAGTGGAAGATGTCTGTGAGGGAGTAAAGTCCACAGAGGGGAGGGAGATGGAAGTCAGCAGAGGTTATTCTGCTCTCATGGGTCTGTTAGTGAGCATACACCCATGCAGCTGTGCCAATTAGTCCTGCCATGCTTGAACCCCCACTCATTCAACACACACACACACAACCTGAGACGTGTGTATTACGTCTCCTACTTTCCTGTTCACTCTCCCTGAATGTGATGAGTCCAAGTGTGGGATTGAGTGCGTGCTCTGTAATGTAGTGTACGCTTGGCTGTCACTCCACATCTCCTGTGTGTGTGTGTGCGTGTGTGTTTATATGTATATGAATGTGTGTTTGACAGTCTGCAGTGATGTCAGGCCCGGGTAGGAGCGAGGCGAGGCGCAGCTCCCTCCCTACGATAACGCTGTCACATCGGATCAATCAGGCCGATGCACAGGCGGGCAGGCAGTCGTGGCAATGACACTGCACTTCTGCTCCGGGAGACAGGATTCAGAGAGGACAAGGAAGGCTTTGTTTTGACTTTATATGTTGTTGGATGCCATTAGTTTGCAGTTTCTATCTCAGCCATGCTCCTTAGCCAGAGCTCTGAAATACAATTTTCTCCATCAGATGCTTACAGTCACTAAACATGTTGAATGTAATCGCAAAGATTTACTTTTTTCAATTCAAGTTGAATCTTTTTACCTTGGACTGATCATTATTAAGGGTTATTTACAAAGTAGTGCAATTAAAGAGTATTTAACTAATTATTTGATATACTGTTATGAAACCCATGTGTAATAGAGATCCACCGATAAGGCTTTAACTGGCCAATACCGATTTACATTTTCTGTTTTAAGTCATATCTGCAGATTCCAATGTGGATAAATGTCATATTTTATTCTAATGACTATAACACATACAGTTAAGTCTAAAACTATTCATAACTTAATTTAGATATAAAGTAATCTTTTAATTTGACCAACATCTTTCTTCTGACATGCGTAACTGTAAAAATAAGAGGCGAAAACACTACATCACCAATCTTGCCTGTTAGAAACTTTATATTTTGCCAGAAAAGATGTTAGATAATAACTGATTATTCTTAAACGTTTTGAGCGCAAGTTTCTGGTTCTGTTTCTCACGTTGTGATGTGGTCAGAAACTCTTCAACTAGCTTATATAGACTAAATCTCTCCAACCAGGACTGTTGGAAGTACTTAAGATACAAGGATTTTTTTAAGTGGCATTGTGCCATTATTTAATGGAAGTGTCTCATTAAAAAAAATGTCAAATAAGTAAAAAATAAATTGATAAGGAAAAAATAAATAAAACTGGAAAAATAAGAAAATATTAGTTTTTTTTCAATGTGGTAATGGCACTTGGGTAAAAGTAGTAATAAGCAAGATAAACCTAGATAAATAAACATCAGACACAGTTCTTATGGATACTTGAAAACCTTAAAAAACGATTGAATTTGAATGTGGTGTTTTCACTGGTTTTAGGAGTGCATGAATTTTAGATCAAGTGCTTGAAAGTGGATGAGAATTTTCTGTTCTATCACTACCCAGACCCATTACCCACTACGCATTCAGAGTATCACAGTGTTTCTCAGTCCAGGTCCTCCTGATTCAAATTGCTGCCTGATTAACGGGCTTCTGCTGAACTTAAAGTCACACTGAAGAGAGAATTTAATAATTGACATCAGGCGTCCTCAAGTTGGACAACAACTAAAACATGCAGGACAGAGTATCCAGAGAACCAGGACTGAAAACCACTGATGGGATTTACGCTTTAAAGTGCCTTGCTACAGCTGCCAGCTTAAGTTACATGGCAACGCTGATACTTAGTGATTTTGAGCGGTGCACCAAGAAGCATCAAGCTGAATAAGCAGACAGTTTTGTATTCTTTCTACACTCTGCTGTTCCCTACTTTCCTTCAGCTGGCTAGCTGAACCTGTTACAGAGATAAAATAGAGGAAAGAAATAGTGATTGAAACAGCATTTTTCTTAATTCTAATTTTCAAATTGGTGATGGATATAAACACCATTCTTATGCAGTTAAAACAAAGTATTTACACTCTCAGTATAAAAAGAAACGGTCACTGTGTAACATTAAATGAGACATAACGTTTCCTGTTTTAGGTCTGTTAGGAATACTAACTTTATTTCTATTTGCTAAAAGACAGAAATAATTAAAGAGAGAATTTTGAGAATTAGAATTACTTTCTTCAAATTCAGAGGTTTAAGATTGCTAGGGCTTTGTAAGCTTCTGATTATTCTTTATTCTTGGTATTTGGGTTAATTTTGAACTAAATTAACTGGATGTGCACCTGTAGATGTATTTTTAAGGAACACCTTAAACACATAATGTAAAAGCAGCATAAATCAAGGAGGATATTAGGAAGGTGATTTAGAACCCAAGCAAGCCTGGTTCATTCTTAGGTCCAGTTTCCAGATGCCTGAAGTTCAAGCAATTTTACTGCAGTATAAACAGCATGGGAATGTCCAGCTAACACACTATTTTACAATTAATTTTAAAATGAATTTTGAAAATGCTTGAAAAGTCTTTGAATTGGATTTTTTAAAGGTGTGAGCACCCTTATCACGGACGGGCGCAGTCATGTATCAGAACCTAATAAAAAGAATCTGGTTTAAATCTTTTAAATCTAATCTTCAATGAACGGAAAACACACCATAGAAAGATGAAGCCAAATAGGAAAAGCTGTGTGACTTTATCAGCCTCACATCGTTGTGGAGGAATTTTATCTCACTCTTTATACAACATTGCCTCATTGCTTGCATGACCCAATTTGGGCCAAGGTTTAGCTGTCACAAAGATGATCTCATATGTGACTCTAAATACTTTGGTACACAGAGAAGTTTATTTTGATCTCAAATCTGGAACATTCTAAGGCCCTGAGGCTACCAAAGAGCCCGAATCATTACCTCTCTCCCACTGTACTTGACAGTCGATTCACGGTATTTTCCTGGAACCTTTTTAAACAAGTTCTTCTTTTTCCAATTGCACTTTAGCATTTATCATGCTAATTGATGCCTGTAGAGTCTGAGATGGAGCGTTTTGGTTTTTTGCAATTACTCTGACCATTGCACGGTCTACCTATAGCTTAAAATGTTGACTCCTGGGATGATTGGCAATTATATTAAACGCTTTCCACTTGTAAATATTTTTTATCTTAGTAGAATGAAGGATTTTAAATTGTTTAAATTGGCTGTATAACAGGTCAATTGGCTGCAACAATTGCTTCTCTAAGGTCACAGCTGATGTCTCCTAGGCATTGTGTTAACATATATCTGTATCCAAACAACAATGAGAGCTTGTGCTTTTATAGGGGTGGTCACACTTTCTGATGATCAGTTAATTTAGTGGATCTAGTCAGCATTACGTGGCTGCCACTTTTCCTCTTAAATCACAGTTTTTACACATATTGATTGTTTTTTCTGACATAAAAAATAGATAACATTTTAATCATTTAATAAAAAGTACTACATCTTTTTATTATTGGGACACAGCAGAGTCAGAGGTTGAAATATGAGTTATTATTGGTTGAATGACTATGGGCTTCATGAGAGGGACGACAGGTATATTCTGGTGTGTGTCTGTGTGTTGTGTATACAGCAGAGTGAGTGAAAACAGGCGGACACACAGTGTTTGTTGTGAAAGCACACTCGGTCGCTTCTCTGACTGTGTTTATGTGTAAGCACCTGCAGGCCGCCCCTCACTTCTCCTTTCGCCTGCTCGCATTCAATGACAAACTTATAGTCACGTTAATGGGAATGACCACAGGCGAGATCAGGGAAATGCGAGGGTTAAAAACAGCCTTGTTCTGCTGTTAGCATTTTAACACCGCAGTGTAACCTAATTCCTCTGACATGATCGCTGTTGTATTTGCCAGATGTAACTGAAGCGGTTTAGGTTAAGTGGGCAGCCTCAGGCAAGGGCATGAGTGAATACAGGAGGACAGTAGAGAGCTTTTTCTCTCATTGTTGAGTCTTGATGTTCTCATAGAGACCAACTGCAGCAACACTTTGTGTTTCTGAGTGCACAGTGTTCAAAAGCTATCTTGTGATACAAGAATACATCCAGTTTATAAAGGTATGAGTTTATAAAAGCGGAACATTTCATATATAAATATTTAATTTGAATTAGAGTAGGGTTTGTTTTATAGTTTTTCAGTCAGTGTGCCAATTAAATTTAAACTCGGGGGAGAATATCTATTTTAGACCAAATGATGAAAACTGCAATTAAGGAGGGAGGAAAACGCCTTTAACAAGTTCATTATTTTAGATAAAATGACAATGAGCTAAACTGTTTTCTATATGCAGTTCCTAGTGTGTGCCAACATTTTCAAATATATGGAACCCAGTTTTTTCCAAACGCTAATCAAATCAAGTTAAATAATTTTGCCACAGTCCACTCATATAGGCATAGTCAGATTCAATTACATACAGCCAAATTCAATCCTAGTTATGATTCAGTACTGTCAGATTAGGTTTCTCATTCAACGCCAGTTGGTAAAAAGTAATCTATATGGCGAAGCCAAGATGATTGCATTGACTGATTGACTGCAATCTGAGCGAGCCTGTGGCAACAGTGGAGAGCAGTAAGAATCCTTCAGTAGAACACAGGCTGCTGTGATCGGCTGTGTTTTCAAGTGAAAAGGAATGTATCACAGAGGCAATGCAGAGGTACTGGGGTACTTTCAATGGAAAAGATAAACAGAGAGTAGATATTGTTATATAGAAGCAGTAGCGCCATCAGTTGCTCCAGGACAAGTAGACACAGAAGCACTGGGCAAGTAGTACTTTCTATAAGACAAAAATAAAACAAAGAACACAAACTTGATGGCAGCAATATTACTGTCAGTGGCTCTGTTCAAGATAGACACACAGCTAAACAAAGAAGGACTGGGCCATGAGTACTCTATGGTAAAGGGGTACTTTCTAGAAGAAGGATGAATAGAAACAATACACAAAGTTATTAGCAATACATATCCATTCATGGCTTTATTCATAAGAGAGACAGAGAGGAAAACAAAGAAGCAATGAGCCATTAGTACTTTCTATGGAAGGAACAAGAAAAGCAGAGAGTATAAGAGAAAATTCTTCAGCAAGAATGACTGGAAACTTCAGTTTGTCTATAAAATGCCAAAGAACAAGAAAAAAAACATCTCAGTTTTTAAATCAGTTTTAAAATAAAATCCAGTTATAACCCACAGTTCAGGAGAAGATTGTAATCTTTGTCATATATTGTGTATATATAAACAGTTATGGTTTGTGTGTGTTACCTGAATTTAGTAACTTTAAAGAAATCCTTAACAAATGTAGTGGAAATAGGAATTGAGTTTAAAATGTTTGAATAGTATTATTGTAAGTTTTTTTTAGATGAGAACTATGGTTTGGAGCTGTGACTGTATTTTTCCATTGTCATAATCTCGTCAAATGATTAACCATTACATATATAAAAGTTGTTTGGTGTCTTGTTTGGGACTTAGGTCTTTCTTGTTTAGAGTATAAATAAAATTGAACATAAAATAACATGAATCACTTTGAGTGTCTGGTGACTGCTCTGACCAACATCAGCTACATAAAACCAAAACAGTGAAATGATGACCAGTTGTCTCTAACAAACTCACCCTGCTATGCATGAGGTTTTCTAGAAGAACCGTTTAACTGGTGTCAATAACTATTCTGGAACAGATGATAATCCTCATCACAGCCTGCCTTGTGTATTCTCCAGCTCTAACCTTTATTCCTCTGTCCCTGCAGGTTCACCCAGCAGTACGTCTACCCCCAGGCGTTCCTCCAACCCAGCCTCCTGCTGCAGTCTCACCTGAGCCCCTCAGCGACAGCTCTCACCTCCCCTTACCTGGAGTACAGCTCTGCCTACAGCCCCTATGCCCCTTCAGGACTGGAGCAGTACCCTTACGTCCCCTCCCCATCGCCCTCCACAGGCTACCTCAGCTACAGCTTCTCCCCCGGTACACCGACGCCCGCTCTCACTGCTCCTCCGACCCCTCCAGCTGCGATCCATCCACCTCTAGCCGCACTCACAGCTGTGTCATCCACACAGCCGGCCTTCCTTCATTACCCTCTCCACCAGCCTGACCGAATGCAGTGATCAGACCTGAGCAAGGCTGAAACTGCAGACGGAATGAATCAAAACAGGGGGACTGGTTATCTGAGACATTATCAGGACAAGACTGGACCGGGAGGGGGGAGTGCGGAGTTATAGAAAGGGCTTTTTGAGAGATCTCTCATTCCTGTTTTTTATATATCCTTGGTGTAACAGATAATTATAATGATCATCCTGCATTGTCGTCAGCATACACTGTGAATGTTTTCCAAAATTGGCAGGAGTCAGTTGTTATCGGTTATCTTTTAGATGCTTCTTACAGGCAGTTAGACTGCAGGAGGGGACGTAATGTAAAGACATGCAGAAATATGTCTTTCTGTCGTGTTGCTGCAGCTGCATTTTCTCCAAAGGTCCTGAACTGAATACTGGACTTCAGCCAATCTAAAAGCCAGGTTCTCTCTGAAACACAGGGCCAGTTACCTATGCTTCAAGGTTATCTTTCTTTCTGCGGCCATGAAGATTTTTCTCTGTACCCAGCCTATCATTTTTATTACTCTCTCCTTCCAAAAAATGAAGAAATAAGTTTATTGTAACCCCCGTGTTCCTGTCATCTACTCCTAGGAAGTTATAACATAAGAATCTTTACTGAATATGCAATTATTATTACTGGGGTTTGGGAAAGAATACGGTAGGCAACACTGGTATTTTAGGGGTATTATGTTGGGTTTTTTTAATTCCTAGAGCATTTTTCAGAGCACAATTCTGTCAGGATTTAAATGTAACATTAATGACATTAAATATTTTAGCTGCTTTTTAGCCTTTTTTTTTTTACCTAAATGTGTCTTTGGGGAGATTTTTCTTTCATTTTCAGTTTTGTGCCCTCCACAACTATTAGAAGCCCTGGTGCATTCATGTAAAAGGTCTTAAAATTAGCCCATCTTTTATTTCAGTATAAAAATCTGACACTGACAGTTAAAGAAAATTAATTTGTAAAACAAAACACACAACAAGAAAGAATGATAGTGTCAGACGTATTGGGAACTCTAAATGTAACTGTAATATAATTATAATTAATAATCTATTGCTTCCTGTGTGTTCATATTGTTACTTCATTCTTCGGCTGCAAGAATTATAATAAGCAAAAACCAATGAGGCATATGTGGAAAAGCACATCAAACCCACTGCTCAGCATGATGGAGGATCTGAGATAATGAAGGTATATTTCTTTTCTAAAGCCCTGTGAACTTAGAGAGAACAACATCATGAAATCTTTTAAATATCAAGGCGTTTTAAATGAACATCTGTTGGATTACCCCAAAAAACTGAAACGTAGGACTTTATGAATCAGAAAGGTTTAAACCAGACTCAAATTCAACCTCTTATCATGGTCATCTCAGTCTTACGACCCCAATCCTATAGAAACCCTGTGGGCTGAGCTGAAGAGAAGAGTGTATTCGGTGGGATGCAGGCCACTGGGTGATCTAGAGCAGAGGTCTCAAACTCCAGCCTTCAAGGACTGTCCTGTAAGTTTTAGTCCAATACATCTCAATCAAATGGTAGATATTACTGCTCAGCATGCAGTGAAGTTGTACAGAAATCTGTTAACAGCCTAGATTATTCGATCCAGATGTGCTCACGTCTAAATAATGCAGGACATTGGTCCCTGGGGTCTGGAGTTCGGGACCATTGGCCTAAAGATTGTGCAGCTATAACAGGAGAAAACTCAGTGTTGTTCATTTGGCAAAAGGATGAAGAACCAGCTACTATCAGGTTGTCAATAGGTCTGGCACCAATTTAGTAAATACCTACCTGAAATTTTTGTTTTTTTAATTGAATGAATAAACTAAAGGTTTCAGAAATTTTCATTTAGAGGTTATGATGCTGCAAAAAGAATGAATTTTATTTAAACATTTTTTTTTACAAAACCTTGTCCAGAGTGCCAATAAATGTGGAGGGTGCTGTAAATGTGTTTAAATGTTTGTAGCCCTTTTGTGTGAGTGGCACATGGTGCAGTATACTGCAGAGTCCTTATACGGCCACTTGTACTATTGTCCAGTACTCTTGCTGCATTATATAGACAGGTGCATTAGCATCTTCTGGTGTTGGAGCAGTGGCACCAATGTTAGTGGTCTGAACCAAGCCATATGTCAGATTTTAATCAAATATGCAAAATAAAAATGAATGTTTTAAGTGGGTGGCATTCACTTTCTCCTTACCTCTCAGATAACTATAAGTGCTATTTATAAAAATTAGTTGCAGGAGTCTAGAGAGTCATAAGTTTCTGAAGTTTCACAGCCAATGGAGTCAATATGTGTGTAGGATACCAATAAGCTTAAAAAAAACTGGTGAATATAATATTTACATTTCTCAGTATTCCATATGTCATCAGTTTAATTAATTATAAGCTTGTAAGCAGGTTGATAAATAGTTGGAACATGTCATGGAAAAAATGGAAAGCTGTGGATTGGCATGAGGTTAAGGATTCATTGCGTCACAGCTGGAAGTAGAGTACCGGTCACTAAGTATCTACTCTAGGTTATGACACTTTACTCTTTTATAGGCCAGTTTTCCTTTTTAAGCTTTTGATTTTGTTTCGAACTAACTGCCATCTGGTTTGTTGAGTCCTAGTTTCTGTTTTTTTTTCTTACTGAGTCATTATTTACTTTTTTGTTTTGTTTTGTTTTGTTTGGTTGGTTTGTTGCTTTGTTTGCATGTCATCACTCCTTTGTTTGGGTTTTCTCTTGTTGCTGTACATGGTTTCAACCCAGAATTATTCATGTAATGTGACACAAAATTTATCTTACCAGAACTCAGAATGGGATATGACAAATGTAACCTATGGATATTTATTTTAGTATTTCACACATTGGCTTGTTTAGTCTATTTTTCCTTATTGTGGGCTAAACTTAAAACAAAATTTTAGGGAACTTTTTAATCTCAGATGTGATAACTGGGGAGGTAACCTCCCTTTCGTACAGCAAAAAAATAATTAAACCTATTTTCATTTGTCCTAATTTTAACAAATTCCATTAAAATTGTAAAAATGTTCATTCATTTTCCAATTTGCTCTGTCTGACTGGTACTTGTCTGACAAATATTTTGTTGAAAAACTGATAAGAAAAATTAAAGAAATAAAATGTTTGTCAATAGGTGACAGCATTCTCATATTCAACTTGCTGTTAGATTTCATTGCTACTTATTTTCAGCTGCAGATTTATGCACATATTGAGCTCCTGTGAGTTGTAGAGTATGTGGCACCTACCCAGAATCAGAACACAATGCACAGTTATGGCTGTTTTGTTAGAGTTCTGAGTGTAGGGGTTGTCGTGCTATGTTTCATCAGATGCACTGCACAAGAAAGTGGAGTATTTAAAGCAATCCTTTTTTTGTTTAAAGGTTAAACAAACCCTGTGGTATTACTTGACATTGCTTTAATATTTTCCTGCATAGTGTACCATGAAGAAAATACTGAATGCGTCTACTTTCTAAGGCATTTATGTGTTGTTTGTGCCCTCTTCTGGTTATGTTCATTTATTGCAACTTACACTCTCCTATACATCCAGTACAGTTCCTTTACATTTTTTAAATGCAAACAACTTTATGTGGCAAACCAACGCAAATTGTGCAGTAAAGGGGAAAGGATACATGGTCTTAGAGGCATTCATTTATATTCTCCCACCCTATAGTTAATACCTTGTAGAACCACATTTTGTTGTTCTTACAGCAAGTATTTTGGGGTCTGTCTCTTTCTTTGCACACCTGGAGACGTAATTTCTGTCCTTTCTTCTTTGCAAGCTCAGTCAGGCTGGATTCAATTCAATTCAATTCAGTTTATTTATATAGTGCCAATTTACAACACATGTTGTCTCAAGGCACTTCACAAAAGTAAGGTACATACATTCCAACTAATCCTAACCATCGAACAGTGCAGTCAGAGTTAGTTATTTATTCAAATTGGATAAAAAGTTTTTCTGTCTAAGGAAACCCAGCAGATTGCATCCAGTCAGTGACATGCAGCATTCACTCCTCCTGGATGAGCATGTAGAGACAGTGGATAGTCACTGGCGTTGACTTTGCAGCAATCCCTCATACTGAGCATGCATGTAGCGACAGCAGAACCTCCAGCAGAACCAGGCTCAGTGTGAGCGGCCATCTGCCACGACCGACTGGGGGTTTGAGAGAACAGAGCAGAGACACAAACAAAAACACAAGCACTGACCTAGGAGTACTTTCTATGGGAAGGAAAAGTAAATGTTAATGGATGTAGCTCCTTTAGTCGTTTCACCTAGAAAGAAAGAACATATAAACTCTGAGCCAGTTTTCAAGGTTAGAGTCTGAAGAGAGCACATATAATTAGTTACACAGAGAGACAGGGTTAAACACTGAAAGACAGGGCCAAGTGGATCATCGGCAGAGGGTGAGCATTAAGTTGTTGACAGCAGAAGCTTGGACGATGCCCCCCTCCAGAAATGTGTCACCGGTAGACACAGAGTCAGGCCAGGTGTAGCTTCTAGGAAGAGAAAAGAGAGAGAACAAAGTTAAAAGCTGAAATAACGGCAAATAATAGAAAAACTGGAGAGTAGTGTGAGAATGTAGCGAAGAGACTGAAAGTGGTCATTATGTCCTTTAGCAGCCAAAGCCTATAGCAGCATAACTACAGAGATAGCTCAGGATAACCTAAGCCTAGTTTTAAGAAAGTTTTAAGCCTAGCCTTAAAAGTAGACAGGGTGTCTGCCTCACGGACCAAAACTGGGAGCTGTTTCCACAGGAGAGGAGCCTGATAACTAAAGGATCTGCCTCCCATTCTACTTCTAGAGACTCTAGGAACCACCAGTAAACCTGCAGTCTGAGAACGAAGTGCTCTGTTAGGAACATATGGAACAATCAGATCTCTGATGCATGATGGAGCTAAATCATTAAGGGCTTTATATGTGAGGAGGAGAATTTTAAATTCTCTTCTGGATTTAATAGGGAGCCAATGAAGGGAAGCTAAAGTAGGGGAAATATCAACTCTCTTCTAATTTTCATCAGAACTCTTCCTGCAGCATTTTGAAACAGCTGTGGACATCCTGATAGTAAAGAATTACAGTAGTCCAGCCTTGAAGTAAAAAATGCATGGACTTGTTTTTCAGTGTCACCTCTGGACAGGATATTTCTAATTTTGGCAATGTTCCGGAGGTGAAAGAAGGAAATCCTAGAAACCTGTTTAATATGGGAATTAAATGACATGTCCTAGTCAAAAATAACACCAAGGTTTTTACTTTATTACCGGAGGTCAATTTAATGCCATTCAGGTTAAGTGATTGACTAAGCAGTTTCTTTTTTAGAGACTCCTGTCCAAAGACGACAACTTCTGTCTTGTCTGAATTTAGAAGCAGAAAATTTAAAGTCATCCAAGTTTTTATATCTTCAAGACATGCTTGTAGTCTATCTAACTGGTTGGGTTCATCAGGATTTATGGATAAGTAAAGCTGAGTGTCATCAGCGTAACAGTGAAAATGTATTCTATGCTGCCTGATAATTTTACCTATTGGAAGCATATATATAGTAAAGAGAATTGGCCCAAGTACTGAACCCTGTGGTACTCCACAATTAACCCTGGAGTTTGAAGATGATTTATCATTTACATTAACAAACTGAAATCTGTCAGACAAATAAGATTTAAACCAGCCTAGCGCTGTTCCCCTGATCCCTGCAGCATATTCCAGCCTTTCTAAGAGAATATTGTCGAATATTGGATGGAAAAGGTCAGTGTACATCAGTTTTCTAGTCTTGACAAAAATTCTCAATTGAATTTAAGTCTGGACTTTGACTTGGCCATTTTCACACAGCAATTTACCTTTGATTTAAACCTTTTCAAAAAGATTTTCTTCCAGGATTCTACTGTATTTAACTCTATCCATTTTCATCAACCATGACCAGCTTCCGTATCCCTGCAAAGGAAAAGCATTCCACAGCATGATGCTGCCACCACCATGTTTCGCTGTGAGGACAGTGTATTAAGGGAGGGTGTGCAGTGTTAGTTCAATAATGTTAGAACAATAATTTCTACTTATTTTCTTTTTTTAATTTAGGCTACTGTTTTTATTCAGGGGTGTCAGAGTAAAGGGGGCTGAATGCAACTGCAAACAAAACCATTCATATTTTTATTTAAACAAATTAAACCAGGTGTCATTTTCTTCACAATTATGCACTATTTTGTGTTGGTCTTTCACAAAAAATCCCAACAAAATGTGTAAAAATTTTAAGAAATATTAAACTGTATGATTACCTTTGAAAGTCACTGTAAATTCATAAAAGATGCAGATAAAAAAACAAAACAATGAACCAACATTTGTATAAAAGTTTGATTTTTACACTTTTTTTATTGAAACACTGTGTGCTCCCAGTATGAATCAAATAACTATAGGAGACCAAATGTATGGGATACAACATCTATTGTGGATTATGCTGGTTCAGAACAGCAAATTCAGATGGTTTATGTAAAAATGAATACTATAGCAAGTAACTGTCAGACATCCAACAGGGTGGGGAGGAGAAATGATCATGGCATGACAAATGTAATACAGGTAATGGTACAAAACAGCAGAGCGGTAATGAAAATAAAAATACGAAGTACTGGATCTGCAAACTTGATCATACAAGTTAGCACTTTTAGACGCACTCACCTGCAAACACACTCACACACACAAGCAGGCGCACCCACATGCTCACTCTCTCAATCTCTCTCTCTCTCTCTCTCTCTCTCTCTCTCTCTCTCTCTCTCTCTCCTCTCTCTCTCTCTCTCTCTCTCTCTCATCTCTACAACACACACATACTCACAAACACACCCACACACACACACACACACACACACAAACCTACAGATAAAATGTAGTGATTGAAATGATTGAAACCCTGTTAGAATTAGTAGTTTACATCCACATATTGTGTCTGAAGGGCAGGAAACAAAAAAAAAAAAAGAAAGAGATAAGCTCAGGTAAATAATGAAAAGCAAGCCCATTTTCACTGATCTAACCCAACCTAAAAAAGACAGCGTTCCCCTATCTGTCATATCCAAACCCCATTCTTGCTTTACTCCCATCTCTATCATTCCCTCTCACCCTTCATCATCCCTGCTTCACCTTCATCCTGCCCCAGTCTCTTAGTTTCTGACACCCTTCTCCCCACACCACTCTGTTTGATATCAGGGTTTCCACATGCTTTTGCATCTTAGACGGTGATGGAGAGACGAGACAACGAATAGTTCAGGCTTTGGTCACCGTTTATGAAAAGCACAATGTCCTGTTAGAAGTACAGAAATAGACCTGTGGGGGGTTGAGGAGTCTCGTTGTGTGCTGAGGTTGAAGGTGGCGAACCAACATTTTAGAATATTCTGTGAACATTTTGGGTTAGTCTTGTACAGTGGAGCGTGTGAAGGCATGGGGTCGAGGGGGAACATTTGAGGTGGGGGTCAGCGTAGCTCAGGGATTTGTCCCTCAACCCCAGGCCCCCATTCAAAGAAAAGGGGACTGGGCCAGCTTATAGAGATTGTGTTTTGAGCTCGATGGATTCCCCTCGAGTCTCTTGCTGAGTCTCGCTCTCGGGGAGTCGACTTCCTTTCAGTGTGGCCAGACGCTCTGAGAGACCTCTCATACGTGGGAACAGTATGAAATCGTAGAATATTGCACCCATGGCACCTCCGATCATAGGCCCAACCCAGTACACCTGCAGGCAATAACATTTAAAGTGTCAACAGAAATTGTGTGCAGTTGTTTCTCTTTGGAACAAAGATAAAAGTTGAGATCTTACCCAGTGGTTGATAAAGTTTCTGAAGAGCACTGCAGGGGCAAAGGACCTGGCAGGGTTCATTCCAGCACCAGTGTAGTACATCTAAAACACAAACATGCAGTTGTTCAAATACATTGGTGTGCATCTAGTTTACAGTGTTTTTACCTATTTTCCACAATTCTCACCCCCATGAGATGCCCAACAGTGACAGAGAAGCCAATGGAGAGGGCTGCTGATCCCAGGCGGCCGTTTCTCCTCTCATCGGTCACAGCAAAGACGCAGACAACAAGCTGCATGGTGAGGAAAACCTCCACTGTGGTGGCCATCCCCAGGCTCATGCCAGGCTGCAGCTGGAAGCACAAAAATGAAAGGTTCAACAAATATTTATAGTCAATCAAGCTAAGATCCCATAGGATACAGCCATCATCCACCCAAAGCTCCTCTTCCAACACTAAACCTCTATATTTACCATGTTCATTGCCATGTTGCCTCTCATGTTGCCGGGCGTGACCCCATACAGCACTGCAGCCCCCGCCACAGCTCCCAGGCACTGCGCGAAGATGTAAAAAAAGGCACGGAAGAAGGACATCTGTGAACCGACCAGGTAGGCAAAGGTAACAGCAGGGTTGATGTGGCCACCACTGATGTGGCCAATGGACTGGATGAAAGTGGCGGCAGCCAGACCGAAGCATAGGGCCACGTGAAGGACATGATAAGGCCCAGTGGTCCAACGCAAGGCAGCACCCATGCCGAAAAATACAAAGAACATGGTCCCGAAGAACTCTGCAAAGACTGCCCGCCAAAAATTCATAGACCGGAACTCCCACATGGTGAGCGCTTGTAGTTCTTTGCCAGATGAAGAAGAAGGGTGTTGGTGATTCAAGAAAATTTTGGAGTTCACCTTTTCAGTCCTTCCGAAAAAGGCAGAAACAACAAAAAATTATTTTTGGTGTCTGCTGACCCAAAACAGCCACTTTCAACACTGATCTGTGCTCTGCAGATCTTTAACAAACTGTACCATATAAAACTAGGCTGGTAAAGTCAACTCAGCAGCTTGCCACCTCTCTTCACCTGTCGCAAAGACATAGGTGTGAGATAACGTGCGTGCAGATCTAAGATGTTTTGATTCTTCAAAGGTAGGTGGGCATCAATGCTAAATGGGGTTTCTTAGGCACAGACAGGGGTAGACGGATTGTCCCATGGACCTTTTAGCCTCTGTGAGGGAGGGAAGGGGGCCAAACAGGCGCTTTATAAAACCCCCTCTTGGGGCCCCAGGTGACGCAATAATCCCTCTGTTGGGCCAAGTGTGGGGGGGCGGTTGGGGTACTGCAGTGCTGGACATCCTAAATCTAACGAACATATCCCCTTTGTTACCTCCCTCCCTCTCTCCACCCATCTCCACCATAGCCACTGAAGAGCCAAAAAAGAGGGAGTGTGTGTGAGAAAAACATGAACCCAGATCAAATCTAATCAGAAAACTCCAAACATCAAGATGGGATTTTTTAAAATCTATTTAGAAGCAGAGCCAAAGCTCCACTGGGAGGAGCAGCTGGATCTCAGAGGGGAAGGTTTTCTTTAGCGCACATGTCATCTGTTGACATATCATAACTGTCATGATGGGCTGACATAAATTCTGATGGACAACGGGCAGAAAGCACACACTCGTGTACAAAGAAACACACATGCACGTGCACACACACATATATGCAGATAATACAGTTGGGGCCCCACACGGAAGCGCCCAAAGCTAACAGCACTAACATTGAAATGCCTGACCCTGTGAAACCATTGTTTGCAACAAGCAAATGTGCTACACATGCTCAGAAACAAGACAAAATTCAAGTGCAGTTAAGTTAAGGGGAATGTATGCAGCTTCACCTCTGTGTTGTTTTAAAGACATTTAAACCTTTGCTGATTTACTTGTAGTTATGTGAGGGAAAAATGGTGGCAATTGATGCAGAAATCTAAAATCTGAACTTGACTAGTTAAATGTCGGGTAACTGCTGTAGAGCAAGAACACTAGGAGCAAGTAAGTGATTGGGCTGATTTGTGCCAAGACGGAAACCAAGAATGCTACCAGTGTCCCAGTAGTAAATAATCGAAGTGTTGCTTGTTTCTGAGGTTTTTGATATATGTGGTTAACATATCACCAAAGCCCTGATCGTTCACACTATGGGCTTGTGTGTGTGCGCAGCTGAGAGCCATTGCTGTTGGTGTGTGTGTTGGAGGGGGTGAAAGCAGAATGCTGAGCTTGTTGTTTTATCTCCCTTTATACATGTTAGAAAGAACACACACAATGATGGTTCTGTGGCAGTTAGTATTGTAATTTGTGTGTGTGTATGTGTGTCCTCCTGTATGTAGTGTGTTGTAAAACTGCACACCTTTTTGAGGGTGTGTGTGCATGTGAACAATCAGAATACACAGTAAGAGCAACGCTCATTTATAGCAAGAATTTATTTCTAGATTTTACAATAATGGTCAACATTAGCTTGTTTTAAAGGGTCAGTCGTATATACAGTGCAGTGCAAAAGTTTGTTCAAATAGTTTTACAAATAAATTCAAATCAGTTCAATCAGTTTATTTATATAGTGCTGATTCACAAAAAATTTGGTCTCATGGTCCTTTACAAAACAATCAGATCCGGTTTATATGCAGCTGCAGATTCACTCAATTGCATACATTACAATTTGATCCTAGTTATAAAACAATGCAGTCAAATTCTGTTTTGATGCCTCTTCATAAAAAGTTTTATATCTAATCAGCAATCCCTCCTCCTGAACGATCGTGTAGCAATCCCTCATACTGAGCTTGTATTTAGCAATTATAGAGAAGGAAACTCCCCGGTAACAGGAAGAAATCTCTAGCAGAACCTGGTTCAGTGTGAGCGACCATCTGCCACGACCGGCTGGGGCTTCGAGAAGACAGATCAGACACAAAAAACAAAAAGCGGAAACAGATGTGCTTGTCTGGGAGTACTTTCTATGTTGAAGAAAAAGTAAAAAGCTAATGGCAGCAGCAGCTCTTTTTGTGGCTTCAACTAAGAGAGAGAAACAGCTAAACATTTGAGCTCTGAGCTAGTAGTAAAATCTGTCATAACAGTTAGTCACAGCAATAGCTCTTTCAATTGCTTTGTCTTATCCTCCAGGAAGGTGCCACTGCTAAACAGAGCAAAAAGAAATAACAGAGATAGAGCATAAAGTTAATGGCAGCAGTAACTGCAGATGATGCATAACTGGAGAGTAGTAGGAAAAAAATAGTACAGTTAGGAAAGGGGGTCAGTATCTCTTCCAGCAGCCTAAGCCTATAGCAGCGTAAATTCAGAGATGGCTCAGGATAACTGAAGCAACTCTGACTATTGGTTTTATGAAAAAGGAACATTTTAAGCCTAGTCTTAAAAGTAGACAGAGTGCCTGCCTCACGGATAAAGACTGGGACCTGGTTCCACAGGAGAATAAACCTGCAATCTGAAAGCTAAGTGCTGAAACAATTAGTTCTCTTATTTACAAAGGAGCTAAACTATTAAGGGCTTTATATGTATGGAAGTTTATTTTAGATTTTAAATGGGACCATTAAAGAGAAAATTGTTACATAAAAAAAAAAGAGTGGTGTGTATTTATATTAAATTAACACTAAACTATAACAAAACAAACTTTTCTATATTTAGCAATGCAAATAAAAATGAGGTTCAGTCTTATGATGAACGATATTTCAATAAAAAAGTAAATGAAACCAGATTTCTTGGAATAATAATTGATCACAAATGGTACTAGAAACCTCATATAAAAAAATAAACGAAAAATGTCCCAAATTTTTTGCATTATCATTATATAAAACCAGAGATATTCTAGAAAATACATCTCTATTCGTGTTATACTGCTCCTTAATATTCCCATACATGACTTACATACAGCCAGAGGTGCAATGGATTGATTTAGATCAAATGGTGTGTGTTTAAATGGCCCAGTCAAAGTCTAGACCTAAATCCAATTTGCACAGACCTTCGCCTTCAAATATGACTGAGCTTGAGCTATTCTGAAAAGTTGAATAAACAAACATTTCAGTCTCTAAATATGCAAAGATGATAGAGATATACACCGACTTGTAGCTGTTATTGCAGGTGGTTCTGAAATCTTGAAACCATATATCATTTTTCTTTCCACTTCACCATAATAAACTACTTTGTTTCATATAACATTTCAATAAAATACATTGATGTTTGTGTTTGTAATGTGAAAGAATCTAAAACAAAAAGAAAAAAGGTATCTAACAGAAATCAAACAGAAATGTAAACAGAGATGTATGTCATCACAAAAGAGAAACAGTTCATAATAAGAAATAACCATTCTTAAAGGTTTTATGATAGCGAAACATTTCCTCAGAAACAAAGCACATACTCCCATTGTATCCGTTTGAAATTAGAAGGCTTATTACAGTGTTTCCATCTGTTGAACCACAACAGAGGTATGAACGTCCATTTGACTGTGAATAGCGGGCCATGTGAGAAGAGACAGACCTGGACTGTTTGAGAGCATCATTGAACCCCCAGAGGAGGGGAAGGGCCGATTTACCATTTCAAAGCCATAACAAACGCAAGATGCATCTGGAGCATGAGGCTGTTATTCAGCAGGATTTCAATGAGTCTCTTTTTTGTTTTACATATTCTAATGATGTGCAAATATGAAAGAGAATACTAGACCTTGGGATATCAGCTTCAGCCTCATGTAGTCCAATAAAGGCAGCATTTTTCTTGTCTGATATAAATGATTGTATCTTTTTTTGTATTGTGGCGATGGTTAACTTTGATATATTTTTTTTGTGGTCTGTGAAGTTTTATGGTTCTGATTGCATAAAATTCAATAAGAAACTCGGTAGTTTAGTGATTCAGATTGTTGATTAAACAGAACAACACAGTAATGGACACTTTAAAGGAAATATTTGTCTATTTTAAATAAATATCCATACCTTCGCTTATAAGCAAGTTGTTATCTTATTATAATCAGATTTGTTTTTATTAATTGTACAATGATCCTCAGACCATAGTCTTATTTATGTTCTATGGCACATAAAGTTCAAGGAGCTAAACCCTTGGTAACTCAGCTTCTGCCGTTTCATTGTTGCCCATCAAGCCTGGCTAAGTGACCAGCCTTCCTTACACGACTTCAGTTGCTTTCCTGTTTGTTGGCATGCTTGGCTCTCAAGGCGTTCTGAGTGACTGTAGACAGAGACGACCCAGTCATGCTGGCAGTTTCAATGATCTCAATGTCCTTGCAGGTCAAACAGGCCACCAGCTTCTGGCGAGAGGCGCTGCGGGCAAAGAAGAACTCGTGGGACACTCCTGCCAGTAGAGCACCGATGATTGGACCGATCCAATACACCTGTGGGTAGATGACAAAGTAGGATCCTATTTACCTATTTACAACAAGATGGAACTCTCAAGATCTTTGGTAGGTAAACTGTGTAAAGTGGGCAAGCATGGACCCCTTGAGGTATTACTGAAAGACGATGATTTAATGGAGGTGAAAGTGGAGGCCGAGGGTGTGAGGATACAACAAGTAAGTTGTGCTGGATTGAGGTGCTTATAGACTCTGACCTGGTGTATTACCAGGTGGGGTTTAGCTTTCGTCTTTCTCTCAAAATGTTAATTATTACTTATTTGGATGGTCTAAACTGGGAGAAGCATACAATGCAATAAAAACACAAAGTTATTTGGGATAAATATTGAAAAATATGGGCATTGGAATGGAAAGTGATGAAAGGTTGATTTTATTTCTGGGAAACTATTCCTATGTTGATTTGGTTTTACCTTCTGGATTATTATTCCTCTGAAAGCCCTATGATGACCCGTTTACTTGCAGAAGCCACCAGATTCTGGTTTAAAATGTTCTGGTATTTCAAAAAGGTTCTGAAACCAGTCACTTTATCAAGGTAGGACAGGAAAGGCTTTTTACTGGCATGCATTCCAAATAAAAGGTTTGCATGTAGATAGGGTAAATTAGGAAGTCCAAAGGTAAACTTGGATTCTCTTCCAGCCTTGTTTGTCACAGTTCTAGTTGTTTTAAACCAGGGGTTTAAAACAACAACAAACCCAAGGTCTTGGTGCCAGGTTCTTGCAACTTTTAGACGTGTCTCTGCTTCAATACATCTCATTCAAATAATTAGTTAATTAGCAGAGCTCTGTAGAGCTGATCTGCATGCTAAGGATACAACTTAGCCATTCGATTCACGTGTGTAGGACCATTGAGTTTGAGATCTCTGTTTGGTAGGTGAACTTTGTATAGTTTTTAATTATTGTTCTAACTGTAGTTTAAGCAATTGCTTCTGTCTTGTAGCCATTTCCTGACAAAAGAAGATCAACAAAAAGGAGATCAACACACACCTTTGTTGAATGCCATGTTTTCTTGTCTTTCCAGTTTTGAAAGAGGGGCCAAGAGAAATCGGCCTCTGTGTAATGGTATATTTATACCCCAGAAAAGGATGTCATCAATTACTAATCAAATGTTCATAGACACCCTTAACAACTTAAAAATCAAGTTAAAATGTTTCAGTTTTATTTTTTCATATGTAATTCTGCAGCATATCTTTACTTATTATTTTTACAAAACCTTGTAAAATTATTTATTTTTTAAAGCCTGCAGTAATTCAGATTGACGTATAAAGCAGAGGGTGAAAACTGCATCCGGAATATGTGATCTACAGATAACATAAAAATAGTGTGCAATCAGCTGCCACATAATAGAATATGAGAATATTTTGAAAAAGCTTTTCATCAGGAACATAACTCAGAGACAGCAGTGTTCAGATTCACTAATTAATTAGATCATAATATATTTATATTGTAGATCTTTCCTGTTTAATTGACTGATTAGAAATAAATGGCTGGCATCTCTAGTGTAGTTCTTAAGTTGCTTACTTCTTACCTATCCGTCTGTAGGTTTTATGTTGTTGCTAATGATACTGTCTCTGACCTGTGGGATGCCTCAGGGATCCATATTTTGGCCTGTCTTATTTTTGTATTGGTTTGCCTAATGCAAAAATCAGTTATTTATAGGGATGCACAATACATAGCAAATTTATTGTAATTGCAATACCACTGTACACTGCTTGGACTGCAATGCACATTAGCTACTTATTTGAGTCCCATACATGAAGGCTCTCAATGCCTGTGATATATTATGTTCAACTTGGCGTTTAATGCAGCATAAAACCTTATAAAAAGTAAAGTGGTGGTGATGCGCAATTGATAGAGCAAATGACCAAAAAAAGTTTAATATGAAACACCTCCACTTTGGATGGAGGAATTTTATGGGAGCGCTCAAACTTTCACTAACAGCACTGCACAACTGTTGGTCGGCCACAATGGCAAAATGAGACAGAGGAAAAAGGGTTTCTTACCCAGTGATTTTCCCAGAATCCAGTGATGATGGCAGGACCCAAGGAACGTGCTGGATTCATACTGGCACCAGAGAATCGTGCCTAAACAAACCAACATCACACATAATTAGTTTTTGGTATTTTGTTTCATATTTCTGATGAATTGTTCTCAGTTCATGTAATGATATGATATGATATGATATGATATGATATGATATGATATGATATGATATAATATAATATAATATAATATAATATAATATAATATAATATAATATAATATAATATAATATAATATAATATAATATAATATAATATAATATAATATAATATATAAACAAATTAAAATCTAAAACAATGTGGTGTGTTTTTGCATTCAACAACCTTTACTGTGATACACCTGAATAAAACCCAGATAGTAAATAGTCCACCTATGTAAAAGGTCATCCCAGTATAAATCCAGCTGTTCTTTGAAGGTCTCAAAGGTTTTAAGAGAACATTAGAGAACAAACAGCATCATGAAGAACAAGGAAGTCAACAGACAGGTCAGGGAGAACGTTATGGAGACAAAGCAGGGTTAGGTTGTAAAACCAAATCCAAAACTTTTAACACCTCTCAGAACATTGTTCAATACATTTTGGGAATGTAATGATGGCCCTTTGGGAAACCCCTCCCAAGAATAGTGTCCAAGGACGAGGGGGGGCAAGGGAGCTTTTAAAGAAAAACCAGCAAGACGCCCTTTTTAACTCTTTTAAGAAAAAATTGGTTATGCACTTTAAAAAATTGGTTTATAAAAGAAGGATAAAGAAAGCCGTTGTTAAAAACAACGATTTTCTGTTTGCAGTTTGCCACAAGTGATGTATGAGATACAGTAAACATATAGAGGAAGCCGCTCTGGTGAGATCAGACAAAAAAAAATAGTTTTATTCTACATGCAAAAGACCATGTCTGGTGAAAAACCAACTCTGTACATCATAAAATGTAAAAAGGTTCAGGTGGGCACAGATACATTTGCAGGGCAGTCTATGTCAAGAAATTTCGGGATTTGTTTTTTCTCCTTTACCCCTATTACAATCCCAGCAGATGGGCAAAATCCCAATGCCAATTTTCTGGGTTCTACGCTCTCCCTCCGTCTCTGCTCCTCCACTGAGAAGACGGTGAAGACCATCTGAAAAGTGCACAGAACCTCGATGGACACAGCCTGCGCTGCATTCAAATCTATGGGAACCTGAGTAAGATTTAACAGTAATAAGTACAGAGACAGAGGCAATACTACGAAGACAGGCATGTGAAATACTAAACACAAACAGACACATTGTGTAAACTCACCTTATTAACAAAGTGGTCTGCTGTGGCTTTGAGGGGCAGAGCAAGGTAGAGGGCTGAGGCTCCTAAACAGGCCCCCAAACACTGAGCCACCATGTAAACAAGGGCACGGAGAATATCCAGCTTCCGGGTGGCCAGCAAGGACAGAGTGACAGCAGGGTTCACCTGATCAGACACAGAAACACAAGCTGCTTTTCTACTTAGTTTCCAATGAAATCTAATTCAACATTCTTGTTGTGTGGGAATCTGACGGTCACCACATGAGTTCACTGCACTGCATACAAGAAGTGTAGTTTTGATTATATGGTTCTTGCGTTTCTTTCAAAAAGATAGTTCTGAGGCCACAGGTTGGATGTGTGTTAATATTTTCAATGCAAAACTTTGCTTTCTGATTTCCATCTTCTTTTTCTGACATTGAGTCTGTGACCTTTTGCAAGAAAACTGAAGTACATTTGCTCAGTCAGTTAATCATTAAAGTTTCTGTTTTAACTTAAATTAGACTCTAACTAATGGACTCTTGCTACAATGCAATTTTACCACATTGAATCAACATCCTTTTGCTCTTTGGGGAAAAAAAAAAAGCTCTCAAAATTTAAAATGGAACTGTAAGAATTTACGGGCTATTTTTTCCCCCAAAGAGGGCCCAGTGCAACAAGACACCCCCACTGTACAGCTGGTACGGGGGTTTCCCACGGGGGCCTCCTCGGCCCGGGAAAGAACCCCCCGCGGTGCTTACAAACACCAGGGGCGAGCAGCTCGTAAAGGGCCCAGCCCGCCGATAGAGCTTTGGGAAAAAGGGCACATGCGTGGTTGTTTTGTTTTCTTTGATTTTTTTTTGGTAAAAAACCAGATTATCTATTTGTTGAAACCTGTGTTTGGAAAAAGGATTTCCCTATTTTTTATGGACAAAATTTTGGCGAAATTGCGGTTTGCAAAATAATTTTCTTTCTGCAAATTTTCTGTTCGGGTTTGGGATTGGGAAAAAAAAAGTTTTAGGGGCACTTTCCAAAAACCCCATTTTAAAAACCGTTTGGGCCCTATAAAAATGATAAATAAAAACCAAAAAACCTAGGGTAATTACAAGTCCACATAACAGGTCTGAGTCGCTGTTACACAATACAGGTAAAGAAAGATAACAGTTTAATAACAAGATTTAATAAATCTCAACTAAACCAATAACAGCCTGTGCTGTTTGGAAAATGCTTAACATAGAATCCAACTCTGTAGTGAAGAAACAAATCCACCATCTGGTCTAGTGCTCGGTAGAAAAACGAAGGAAATAAAAGGCTATAAAAGACTCAGGCTGCTGAATGGATCTGTGTTACAGAAAGAATATTATTATATTATTATTAGTATTATTAATGACTATTATGATGTGTTTTTCAAACTTTTAAACTAAACACAGCGGAAAAACATTTCAGTTGTTCTGCAATTTGTCTCCTGAGTTTCCAGGTTCTTAAAGACAAGCGAATTAGACTTTGGGGGGAAAAAATAATAAGTCCCAATTTATTTATAATTTTAAAATCTCTGGTTAGAAACACAGGCAGACATATAAATAACTTAAGGAACATTTGGTAAAATCAAGAGACTGATCCAGAACCACAACATCAACGCAAACCAAATGTTGATTTAAGAGCAATTATTTGGAACTGATGAAAACTAAATCATCATAAACAGCCACTTCTGCTATTTTGTGTTGATTTCTCTTTCCAGGATTATGAAGAAAATAAAATCCGTATAATTATTTCAGATCATGAATAACAGGAATTGAAAAAAAAAACATTAAATGAGAATCCTCACCTCACGCCACGTCATCTTAATCAGTGGGAAAGGTCCCAGGTTCTTGTTTTTCTCGTCGTGGGAGCGTTGGGTTGGGGCTTAGGGTTTTAATATCTTGAGGTCCTTTGATGAGGACAGCCTCCTCCCTCTCTGCCTCACGCTTTCCTTCTCCGCAGCACTCCAGGCCATGCTCAGTTTTCCTGCTCACACACATACAGCAAAGATGTCCCTTTGAGGTTGTGTGTCTAACAGCCTGCCTTCCAAAAACAAGCAAACAAATTATTCAACTGCCATAGAAAGCTGGAGGGCTTCCTATAATTTGGCTTCTAACTTGCAGGCAAAATGTCCCTATAAATTAAATCAAAACGTTGGTAATATCTTCAAAACTGTGTAGCTATGAAGGTGAAATATATTTATACCAATGTTTAACAATGTACAATGTACAATTTATCAACACTAAATACCATCTATATTCTTTCAACACAGAGACAATGCCAGCTCAAAACTTCAAGACAAGTTTTCTAAAAAATGAACCAAATTAAGTCCAATTTCTTTAACATATTTAGCATTTTTAGAAAACTTTAGACCTACATTTTTAGATTTCTCTGTACTTTCTCCACCCATTTTTAAAATGATTATTATATATTTGATGCCTTATATTTTGTTACTTTAATAATAATAATAAAACTTCCAAGGTTGACCCCAAAACCCAAAAAGCTTATCATGGCTAAAAGATCCCAAACAAACTACTTTTGAGGAAAAATCGGGAAAACCCAAAATAAAAAGTCAGTTTTTTTCTAACAATAGGGAAAAAACATGGAGGGTTTTCATGTCAATTTTAACAATTCTGAGAAATTGTCATCTCTGTTGAAGAATAAATTAGCACACCCTCACATTTATTCCTACTTAAAATGGTTAAATTTACACAGGTGTGTCACTTCATCAGACTGATTAGGAAAATTGTTTTTAAAGGGCATTTTTGGGTTGGAGCTTACCCGTTTGAACCTCAGACTTTTAAATTTTTGGGGACTCGGGGAGGTTTAAAAAAAAGTGGGTTAAAAACATTTGGTAGCCCCGGAGAGTGGGGGGAAAAACTGTAGCGGGATTTAAAAAAGGTCCCCAAAAAATTTTTTAAAAAATCGGTTTTTCCAGCCCACGGAAAAACAAGATGGGGAAAGATAAAGGAAAAACAGTCCAAGGAGGTTAAGACTGTTCAGCAGGGACTTCTGGAATACTGTTTTTTGGACAGATTAATCTAAAATGTACTTATTTAGCAGACATGTGAAGCATAAACTAAATGCAGCATTCCAGGAGAAGAACCTTATTTATTGACTGTGAAGCATGGAGGTGGAAGTGTCATAGTTTGGGAAAAATTTCCCTGCGGGGGGATCATAAAACTTCCCCATGATTTTCTATAAATTACCCAAAGGGTGCTTGCGGGAAAAAAGGGGAGGGGCCCAAACTGTAAAAAAATAATTAAAGATGAAGAAGAAGGGGGCCCTTTTCCCAATTTGAGGAAAACCCCAAAAACACCCCAAGCAAACCCCCAAAGGGGACTGGCGGAAATCAAAAGAGCGGGAAAAGTCCTGAGCAGAGTTAAAGCCCAGATCCTGATCTCCTGGAGATGCTGTGGGGTGAAATAGGGTTTACATGCGAAAACTCCTCAAATATCTCACAGCTGGAATCAAAGAATGATGTTAGACACTGGAGTTATTTCAGTCCAAGAGGGTAACAGTAGCTATTAGAAGGGTTACCTAACTTTTTCCTCAGCTATAAAACACACTTTAGTTGTTTTATTTTGTTCAATGATTGAACCAAGGTTTTTTTTTCCTTCTTTTGTTGTTGTTTAGGTGCAATTAAATCATGTATAGAGATAAATAAAAAAACGGAGATTGGGGACATTAAAGGGAAACTTTTTTTAAAAAAAAAAACAGAAATTTTAAAAATTATGGCCCAAATTTTTCCAAAATTACTGTTTTATTAATTTTTCCTCTAAATTCCATAAAGCCCAAAACTGAAATAAAATGTTTATTTGCTTTTTTTAAATTTTTACTTACAGGGGGGGGACAATGAAAATTTTAAAAAACCCCTGTATTTTGGTGGGGGAGGTTTCATGGCCAAAATTTGGCCCAAACCTGGTACCCAGTTTTCATTGATTGACATTGAAACCAGTAAGAGCAGATGTAAAGGTTTAAATTTAAGGGGGGGAAAGGGGGCACATTTTTGGCTAAAAAAATTAAAAATTTCCACACAACATTAGGGGTGACATCCCAAGGGGTCAAAAGACCCCACAATTGTTTGGTTTTCCCCACGTCTTGTGGCCCCATCTGTGCCCAAAACGCAAGTTTTGTGTGAAACCCGAGCCCCTACCCAGGGTAATGTCAGCATCCCCCCAAAGGGAAAGGGAAAACCCCACACCCAAAACAGGATTAATGGGGAGGAAAAAGGGGAAAGCTGTCTAAGAGGGAGGTTGGGGGTCCCAAAACCCCCCGGTTTGTACCCAAAAAAAAACAAAAAAAACCACGGCTGCCCAAAATCCCCGGGCAGAATTAAATGTGCCCTAAAAATCTCTTTTTCCCACCAAAAACGTCCGTGGGGGGAAGTCCTCGGGTCAATATACAGGGCCCCAGGCTTTTTCCCCAAAAACCCTTTTGGTCATTCATCCCCCCCCCAATCCCAAAACCGTCGGTTTCAATGGTCCCCCAAGGGGAGCGCAAATCTTGGGCCCTTTGGACAATGGAAACATGTATTGTTCTCGATGAGTCCCCCTTTACCTTTTTTCCCCACACCCAGGGGGAGTTCCCCCGTGGGGGAAAGCCCCCAAAAGAAGTGTACCCCCGGGACGGGGTTTGGGCATGCCCGGGAGTGAACAGGGGGAATGGATCAGTGATGGTTTCGGGCCCCATATCATGCATTCCCTTTGGGCCCAAAATATTTGGTGCTAGATGGGCCGCCCAGGGCCAAGGACCACCGAACCCTTCTTGAGGCCCATGGGAAATCCAATGGTTAAAACCCATTGTATACTAAAGGCGGTGCGTAAAATAAAAGATGACAATCCCACCAATACACACGAAAAGAGGGTGAAAAAATTGGTTTGATGAACAAAAAGTGCATTAAAACATCCCCATGGCCTGCACAGCACCAAAATCAAAATATTTTTGAGCCACTTTGGGGGATTTTTGGGGAAGGAGCGAGTAAAAAAAACTTTTTCCTCCCCCGGGATCAGTGCCGCCCCGGCCAATATCCTGCAAAAAAGAATGGCTTAAAAATCCCCCCTGACCACTTGCGGGGATTGTATATGTCTTTCCCCAAGAAAAAATTTTGACGCTGTTTTGGGCCGCAAAAGGGGGCCCACCCCCTTACTAAAAAAATTTTTTTGGGGTTTCTAAAAAAGGGTTTCATTTTCATTGCCCAACCCCTGTTTTGTTATTATATTAAAAAGGGAAACGGGCTTAAAAACCAGTGTATGAAAATTAAAGAACACAGCTTCCCAAAACAAATCTCTTTTGGGCCCTGGAAACTTTAGCTAAAAATAAGTTTTATGTCAAAGCACCACAGTATGCCTGATAGGACCTAAGATGACTAGACTTGATAGCTTGCCTATTTGGTTTAATTTCTGTCATTTTGTAAATGTTTTTGTTTATGCCAGGGATTTATTTTCTTCAGGAAATTTTCGAATGTATACTGTGTAGCAGAATTTTTTTGTGCGGTTCTCCCCATGTTTTTTTTCCCAAAATGGGTTTTTGGTGGAGCTGGCCCCTAGAAAATGCTCAGCAGGGATTTCCCCTATTAGTAATAGGACCCAAATTTAAAGTGAGCAGATTGGGGCCCAAACCAACAAGAAAAAAAGTATCCTTTGATTTGAATCCATCTGTTTCTGTAATATATTGCATTTCTCTGCCAGAGGTGATCAATCCCAATAAATGCTTTTAAAAGGGCTGTTTTTTTCCCTCTACCTTCTACTTGTGCGGCATCTCTGTGATCACCGTGGGGACAGCCTCTTTCATGATGCTGTTGCCATGGAGGCTTGTGAACTGCAGCATTTCTTAATGCTTTTCATTGTCCCCTTCTTGATATCAATTTGCACTGCACTTCAGCGCTTCGATCAGAAGGCTGGTAGTGGGTAGAGGTTATGGGGTGGTGGATTTTTGCTGGTGTGCCCCATTATGTCATGGATTACCCCTCCTCACTGCAGCAACTGTGTGACTGTTATCCCCCCTTTTGTGATGATAAGCCCCAAATGTTTGGCTCTGGCTGAGCGGTGGGTGTACTGGAACCCGCTGGCGTGAGGGGTTTTTGGCCCGCCTCACTCACTCAGAGTGCTGACACTGACACTATTTTCACACATACACTCAAAGTGCAAACTCAGGGCTTTGATGAAGAGCTGGAGGGCAAGGGAAAATTAATAGATGCTCTGGATACATAGCACATGCTGTTTTTATGATTTTGGACATATGATGTAGGGTTAAAAAAAAAAAGTTGTTTGTTTTCCTGATTTTGTTTGTAGATTCATTAGTGAGTTTAAATCTGGAGCCTCCACCACCGTTCAGCAGCTGTTAGTGACGGCAGGATGTTTCCAGCAGCATGTGCTCCAGACAGGACTGGAGCAAAACTATTTGATCTAAAAAAAAGGGTAAAAGATGCTTGCAATATTTCTATGTAACACTAATAATCAATGCTTCTATTAAACGGTCAAATATAAGGTGTGCAAAATTAAAATGTACCAAAAACAATTTTTTATACATTCAAGAAATGCTAAAAGTCGATGCTTCAGCTATAAGATGGGACGCAGTCCACAATCTGCTTACATCTACATGTTGTTGACATGGCTTACCGAAGGGTCGCTCTAGCAATTTAATCACCTTTATGTAAACCAAAACCTACAGTTCTGTGCAAAAGACTTAAATCATTTCCTATTTCTCCTATTTTGTCTCCAAAGAAACTGATGTTTTCACAGCCAGGTTTTCAAAACCTTTATGTGGTCTTTGGCTGCTTTTTGTGCTTTTAAGCTACTTAAATCTAACAGTTATTCAAGCTTAAATAGGTGAGTGTTGCATCTATACATATCAGAGAAGTCAGAGATGATAAGACACATTTCAATAGGATCTTCCATAGTGGCAGAACTCCCAGAAGAACATAATTTGTTGAAATGCTGTAGTTGAATGTAAGCCAAATATTACCTGTGACACAACTTCACACATGCAGCTGTTTTCAAAGTAACAGTGGTATGTTTTAAACGTCAGTAAAGCTTTTACTTCCCTGCATGTAAACGCATTGGGGACACAGCACAATCTTTTCTACAAACAAGAAAAACTTTGTTCTCACTCTGCAGAAAGAGAACATAAATGAATCTTAGGTTGTTTTAAAAAAAAATTGCAGTTTCTACATTTTTCCCTTACAAACTCAAGCAGCATGAGAATTTAGCTTTCCTATGAATTGCTGAACTAATATTAAGTTATATTACAAGTTTGCGAGCGGTGCTTCATATCTGTGTTGCATGGAGTCAATCGCCTCCAGGCGCCTGTGAACAGGTAGGTCAGCCCAGGACGATTGGACCATGTTGCAGGTTTCCTCTTCATTTCTCTTGAAACATCTGTTTCATCAGGTTTTTGCTTTTAGGCATAAGGCAACAAGGTTTCTTAAAATATCTTGATGTATTCAAACTGACCCATGACCCCCTGGTATACGATAAATAGGCAGAACACCATAGTATTAGGAAGAAAATGCATACCATGCTTTCCAATGCACTGTGGGTTGAATTCAGTGTTTTGGGGTCAGCTGATAAACTATCTGGACCCAGAAAGAACAATCCTGCTTTCCGTCAGTCTGTAAAATGTTGCACCATTTCTCTCCAGACCAATCAATGTGCTCCTTGCTTTCTTCCACAACTTTACTTTTGGTTTTCTACATTTTAAAACATTGGAGATTATTTTCTGCACTTCATGAGTCCCGCTCATTAGTTAACCGTTAACTTTTTAATCAGATTATGCTGTTCTGAAGGTCTGCAATGACCAATTACACCCAGGTTTTAAAGAGAAATAAACTATAACTAGCATGTATATTTGCTGTCTTTATTCTTAAACGACCTGTTTCTTCACAGAATGACGTCACTGATTAAACTTCACACTGCTATTATTTTGAACATGCTCCTTTCGATTAATGATTCAATTAACCAGAATCAGCAGCATGCATGCTGCATCTGTTGGTTTCTATAATTAAAAAGCCATAATGGCACAAAGGCTACTGTAAAGCATGCACAAAACAATACAACCGTTCATCTAAAGTCAGCTTAACACATACAGAAATGTTTTATTGGCTATGGGTAACGAGTTTCCTCTGTAGTGTGGCTCTGATTCTGAAATAATTAATGATCTTTGTCATTCGGGGTGGGGGGCCTCACACTGGAGCTACTCATCTCCAACACTGTAAGGAGTCAGGGGAGGCGAGATGGTTCTGGTTTCTGATCAGAATAAAACAAAGCAAAAAAGATGCAGCAGCAGAGCAACTACTCTCTAACAAGAAGTGTTTTTATTCAACTCACAGTACATTCTACAGATGCACACGTGTTACATTACCTTAATACAACAGAGTCCTGTAATACCTCCTCTTAAAAATGATGAATTGGTCCTAAAAATATAAAGAATCAAATTTAAAGTCACCAAAACTGTACATTATTAAAAATTCACTTAACACCACATTTGGTCGTCATGTCTTTTGTTTTTTTTTTTTACATTTTCTGAAAAAAGAAAAAGGAACAAAAAAAAAAGTTCAGTGTAAGGAGCAAGTTTAAATAAAACCCAGACTGTGGAGTCATCCTGCCACCTTCGCAGCAAACCAACCGTGACGTGCAGCGTCGTATGTTGGTCCACGTACGGCACAAAAATCAATAAAAAGGAATGTAAAACACAGAAAAAGGCAGAAATGTGCCCGGTACTCCATGAGCTCTTCTGCAGTTCTAGTCTTTAAATAAGACTCAGTCTATTTTAGTAATTTACTTATCTGATCAAGTGAGCTAAAAACAAAATGTGAGATTTAATTTAAACCCTGCTCAAGAGCAGGCCTTGGAGCTGCAGATTTATGTAAAAACATGCACAAACTGTCCTAAAACCTGCAAATGACAACAGCAAACTTTCCCCTAGTGTCCAACCAACACAGCCTATGTACAGGTGCTAGAATGTTTGTTTTGGTCGCAGACGGATCGGGTGCAGCAAGCAGAACGTTCGCTTCTCACAGGCGTGACAGCAAAGTCTAAGACTCTACGTTTGACCAAATCTAAAAACCATCCAGCTTCTGAATCTTTCCCACAGCAGCAGCAGCAGGTGAGGCTGTGGTGAATTCATGTGTACACTGGTTAAAAACAGCGTCGTGTGTGTGTGTGTGTGCGTGCGTGCAAGAATTTAAGTGGAGGTTATACAACATCTACCGGTGACAGTCCAACAACAGATTCCTTTAAGTTGCACTGGCCTTTTTTCATAAAATGTCTAAGCATCTCTATTGGGTCGCCTGTACACATTCACTACGAGCTATTGCTATTAAATAATCCCAGCTATTGTAATCTTTATATATATATATATATATATATATATATTTATATATAGAATATATAGTAAAAATATAGTGAGCCATTGAAAAAATTACTCCTAGGCATAAGACCACATTACATTACATTTCCAAACAACAGGTAAGAAATGTTCTGAAGAGTCTGGATCCATTTAGTTGCAGGGTGGTGCTGAGCAGGTCCTGATGGGAGATAATAGGATGCAGTAATATGGTCAGTCTCCGACCTTCAGTGTGAGAGGACCTGAGGCCGGTCCCTCAGCCCGGAGCCGAAACTGACCAAGCGACCTCGCTCTGACATAAAGCTCGTGATGAGATGCGACAGGAGGAACACAAGATGAGGGGTCGAGGTGAAGATGAGGAGACACAGAAGGTAATCAGTGACAGAAATGTTGTCACTCTGAAGGGAGGGGATGCCTGGAGAAAAGAATCGACCTGTCGAGGAAAAAATAACAGACAAAGAGCCAAAATCTATACATATATACCTATACATGAGCTAATACATGGGGCTGGAGCAGGACTCCAGGCAGTTTAGCAGTACTGGAGAGTGAGGCTGGGGCAGCAGAGCACCAACAGTCTACAGCGCCACATTAAAGCGCTCCTATTTGTCCTTGTTTGAGTAGAACTCCGCCCAGCGGCTCTCGAAGAAACACCTCATGGAGTGCCCCGCCATCCCCACCTCCGACGTGTCCTCGTTGAACAGCTCGCAGTTGTTGAAGACCAGCTGAGCGTCCGCCGCAAACTCATCACAGCTGCAGTAGCTGGGACAGGGAAGGAGAGCCGAAGGGGGACGGTTAAACCAGGACAGTCGAGTCCATTATCAAACTGTTTAAAAAGGTTGTTCCATAATAACAAAAGAGTCAGACACTCAAGACAAAGTATTATTAAAGTACATTTAAAGATTAGTATGCCCATTAAAGTCTGTCATTTTGGAACAACTACGTACTATAAAAGCATTAGCAGATGTATTGGTACATGTTTGGGTATGCATCAGAGTAGTTAAAATACCATAAAAATTTAATAGATTTTAATAACGACTGAAAAATTGAAACTAGTAGATTTTTTACACACAGAAGGATGAACCTCAACTGTTTATTTCTGTTAATTTTATTATTTTGTATTATTATGACTTCTGGCTAAAAAACATTTCTTAGAAAATACAGATGACTGTTGGTTTGTGTAAAACCATGTCCAGTCACTGTACTGTATACACACACACACACACACACACACACACACACACACACACACACACACCACACACACACACACAGAATAGTTGATCTGAGCTTTGTTTACATGAATTACTGCATTAATGCAGCATGGCATGGAGGGGATCATCGTGTGGCTCTGCTAAGGTGTTAAGGAAGTCCAGTTTGCTTTAGTAGTGGCTATGAGATCGTCTGTTGGGCCTGATGTCTCATCTTTCTCAGTCTTGCCTGTGGCTGGCCAATTGCAGCCCAGTCATTGGCTGTGGAAACTTCACACTGGACCTCAAACAACATGGATTCAGTGCTACTCTACTCCTTCTCCAGACTCTAGAACCTTGATTTTAAAATGAAAACATACAAAATGCACTTCTATCTGGAAAGAGGTCTCTGAGCAACAGCTTAATTCTTTTTCTCCACACCCCAGGAGTCACTGAACACAAGTAAAGCTGTTTCCCATAATTGCTTGGAATATAATATTTCTGTAGCCAAAAAACATTTTGCTTCTATTTTATGTAATATTTTCCCCAGGAAAGAGAAGCCAATGAGGAATGGTCAAAGACCCTACTCTCTGTGTGCTCCAACCTCATGACAAAAGTGGGTGGTGCCAATAATTGTGCTGCGAGTAATCTTGGCAAAAACATTTATTTTTAAACATGAAATTTTTGCCACAATAAATAAATATATGCACTTAAAATAAAGGCTAAATTTTAAATATGTTTTTTAAGTGGTAAAGTGTGCAACCAAAAGGAAAGGTATATTTGTTTTAGGGCTTATTTACCAGCAATGCAATGATTGAGCATCAGGTTAAATGGGCTTGAACTTTTTTCTATAACCACCGTTCTGATTTTACAGTCCTTCAACCACCTTACAATAAGAAACGTAACAAACTGTTGTTTTTGAAAGATAAAAGTTAAGATCTTATTCTCTTACGCTCCCTGTAGCAGTCGCTCTCTCATGGTGAGGAAATCCATGGGGTTCTTGATAATGCGGCGGTAGCCCGGCACCAGTCGGGGATTTACGGGTTCAAGGAAAGGCCAGGCGTCTGCATGAGCCTCCATCTCCATCAGAATGATCCTTGTGGGAATTTGAATAATAGGACGATCACCAATTCACATCAACTTAAAAATATATACAAGTGAGTAACTCCCAACAACTTTAATAAATACTGCTGAACTGAATAGTGACTCACTCGCAGAAGGTGAGGTCAGGTTGGTTGCGTGTAGTCATGCGCCGGCGTTTACTGCCGGCTCCTTCTCCAGAATAACGGGTGGACGATGAAGGTGTGGGTGTCTCCTTGTGCCGTGTCGTCATGCCGCCGCTGCGTCTTCTTGTCGTCTCCTCCTCAGAGCTGTCCTCTTCATATCTTCTCTTCTTCACCCTGGTGCGCTTTTTGGACGGGTCCAGCGACTCGCCTTCCATCTTAAGGTCAAAAACACCACTGAGTAAATATCCAACAAGAAAAAAAAAAAACATTCTTTGTGTTTCCAAATCACCTTAGGGACACAGGTTGGACAAAACCAGTCCCCTTCTGGAACCTGGGTGATTTTGGGCTTCAAGCAGTACATGTGGCAACCCCGGTCGCAGCCATCACACAGCAGCAGGCACTCATCATTGTCCCCCTTCCGGCAAACCTGGCAGGTCTACAGAAATAAAGTTTAGAGTAAAAATCTCAAGTAGATATTCTGCAAAAGTATTCATACCTCTTGCTTTTTCACATTTTATGACATTACAACCACAAACTGTAGTGGATTTTCTTGAAATTGTATGTGCGAGACCAACACTTAGCAATGTATAGCTATGAAAATTATACATACTGTATAACATTAGTGAACAAATAGTGTTAATAATTAATGATGTGCTAGTCAGATATGGAACAAGGTGTTCTGGTCAGATGAGACCAAAGTTGAACTTTTTGGCCCACATGAAATCCACTGAATGTAAGAAACCTATCACTTCACATCACTCAACACAACATCAAAACAAGGCAGTGGCAGCATGATGCTGTGGGGACAATGTTCTTCACCATTAAACGAAAAGCTGGTTGGTGTGGATGGATCAATTTTCCACTTCACAAATATGCACTACTTTGTGTCTTATAAATACTAGCCTATGACAAACCATGACATAATGTAAAATAGGCACTGTGTAGCTTACAGTGAAATTTAAGCTAAACAAGTGAGTTGTGAGACTTTTTACCACTTTTGTAACGGATCTCTCCCAAGCAATGGCCTTCTCCAGCTGAAATAAACAAAGACAGAGCTGTGGAGCACTGCGACAGCGATCCAGAGCCTGCCGCCATGTTCGGAGTCGAGAGGTGATTTCACTCTCCAGACTGAAACAGACAAACATTTGTTACAACACATGTATCAAACCTCCACTGTGATCTCAAAACCATCCTTCCCACCTGAATACATCTAGTGAAAGCTCTTCTCCTGGTGTTGGGGTGAGGGGAGCGAGGCGCATCACTTCAGACGGGTTCCACAGCGGCTCCTTCAGGTAGCGCCTCTCGATGTTTCTCTCGAGGTTGGCGAGCCGCAGTACGGCCAGATCAAGCGGGTGCGTGGCGATGCGAGGCAAACCGGACCACTCCTTCTTTGTCCGCACGATCCAGTCGTCGCGGGGGTCCACATCGTGCTCATAGTACTGTAAGTCGTCACGTGTCGAGTCTGGATCTGGGATTGTGTAAGGCTGAAAGGAGATGATGGAAATGAGATGAAGTAGTGTTGGAGTATAAAGACAAATTTTTCTGGGCCGAACATTTGAAAGCTTACCTGAAATTCTGTCACTGGTGTTTCTGTGGTGCTCTCAGCATCGTTAAGTGCACCCTGAGGAGGCGCCTTAAAGAAAAACAACAAAATTAGTTGTACTACTAAAATACATAAATACATTCTATCAAAACTAACGCACTCCTTTTAGCACAATGTCCAGTTTCCAAACCTCTCAACAACAGATTTTTATACATTTTAAAAGTAGGGAGGAAAGTATTTCAGTTTCTCTCAAACCTTCAAATGTAGATCAGCAGCAATGACCCTCTGCTCAAGGTCCTCCACCCACTGAAGGGCACTGACATCCACCTCCATCGCTTTATCCTGCACCTGCCAGGGCTGCTGCAGAGCCTCCAGCAACACATCTTTGTCCTCAGTCTTGAGCTCAAATATTGGGTCTATTCAGAAAGGACATTTGTGAGGAGAGGATCACACCACCAAGTAGAAGCAGGCTGGATAGTAATCTCACCGTTTATGGGTTTGGTGCACATCTCAGCTAGGCTCTCCATGTGTTTGGCCAAATGCTTATGGAGAACTTTCTCCCTGATGCCCCTTGGATGGAGCGACTGTAACGTGTTGTAGAGTTCCTCTGGATCCTTGATCCACCACCATCCACGGACCATTGCTGGAATGCAAATTAGAAAACACTTTATTTGTCCTCCCATCAACTCTGAATATCTTCTCTGTACCTGCTAAAGAAACTCATTCCCACAGCATGTTGCTGCCATCACCATGCTTCCCAGTGTTCAAGGTGATTTACAGGTTTTTATTTGCACATAACCTAAAAATGTGTGGTTTGTTCTTATATTACCAGATAACTTATTTCACACTTTTGCTGTGTCCTATTCTTGGCTAGTGGCAAACTTGCCTTGTGAACAGATTATCCCACCAGAGTTACCAGTTACTCCTTAGTTACCATGACTGCTTCTCTAATAAACTTCCCTCTTGCTTGGCCTGTTAGTTTAGGTGGAGGCCAAATTTGGTAGGTTTGCTCTTCTGCCATATATAGCTTGGGATTGTGTTGCACAGATTGAATTGGTTGAATAAAAATGAATACTGCACTTTTCAAAACCTACAGCCAGGCCTACAATGGAATGCTTTAAATTCACTGTTCAGACCTAAACCGAATTGAGAATCTGTGGCAAGACTTAAAAAATGCTGTTCACACTCATTCTCCATCCAATCTGATTGAGCTTGAGCTGTTTTTGCACAAAAAAAATAAAGCTGCTTAAGAGACACCCCAATAAAGCTGCAACGGTAACTGCAGTTAAACGGTGGTTTTAGAAAGGACTGACTCGGCTGGGATGAATAAACATGCACACCACACTTTTCAGATTTGTATTTGTAAAAATAAAATGGCCATGTATTCTTCTCCTTCAGCTTCACAATTATGCAATACTTTGTGTTGGTCTATCACATAAAATCCCAAAGACAGACATTGACGTTGTAATGAGACAAAGTGTGAATACTTCTGAAATATTATGTATATTTAACATCAAAACTGTTCAACATCCAATTTTTTTGTTTAATAAAAACAACTTACAAGCTGGTATGGGTTTCACCACCAGTTGTGTGAAATACTGCTGTTCCAGTTCCTGGAATACAGCGTTGGGAGGGCGGCCACGGCGTTTTGCTGCTGCTCCACGGGGCCCCCTGCGGGCAGGACTACTTCCTCTGCTTCCTCTCCTGCGCCTACGACCTGGCCTTCCAGGAGTAACAGGAGCAGCTGGAGGTGGGGCAATGGAAGCTGGCAGAGGCTGAGAGGGTGGTGGTGAAGCAGAAGTCGGTACAGCGTGAACAGGATCTGTTGGGGTGATGTCCTGTGGAGCTGCTGTAGTCACAGGGTCAGCAGGAGCCAAAGTAGGCAGGAGCGGGTCATGCTAAGGAGAGGAGAGAGGTTATTTTTAATATCAACTGTTGAGCACTTAATTAAGTGTAATTGTTTTAACTACTGTGGCTAACCTGCATGATGGGAGCAGCAAGTGCAGGCAGAGCACTCAGGACCTGAGGGAGAAGTTTGGGGGCTGAACTCGGTGAAGCGGCTGTTTGGGGCTCAGTCAGAGAGTTATCGTCACACGGTTGCTTGGGGAGAAGATTAAACCACTGTCCTTGTTTCTCTGCCATCTCTTTGACGCTCTCCTCTGGTCGATTACCTTCTGGAGCATCTCCTGCTGCTGAGCAGGTGCCGTTGGACATAACATCCTGTGACTGGCTCAGCCAGCTCTTAAAGGCGGCCTGTGTCAGGTCTAGCAAACCGCTGTTTGGTGACCCCGGCCCTTCCTCTCCCACAGACCTAATGCTGCTTCGACGTCGGCGCCGGATCTTCGCTGTACGCAGGTGAAGCTCCACTTCTGGTTTGATTTTTCGAGGGCGTCCGCGGCCCCTTTGTGTGCTCATGAGGGAAGCGGTGCCAGGAAGCGGGTCATCTTCCACAGAAGCTGTCTGAGTTTGGCTTGGGGTAGCAGAAGACTGAGTAGAAGCTGGAGCAGGAGGGGGTGGAGCAGTTGGCACTGAGATCTCTTCAACTTTGGGCTCCTTTTTGAGGAATGTGACAGGCACCTCAGCAACAAAGACTTCTCCTGAAGCTACAGGATAGGAGTGTGAAAAAAAAATTTGATTAAAAAAAAGAAAGACAGGAGTTAAATCCTAAAGTCACAACTGAGGATCAGACTCACTCAGCAACTCCTCAGGTCCCTCCACCAGAACTCCTCCGAGGTGAGGAAGGGCCAAGTATCTGCGGCGGTAACGGTCCTGACCCAGCATGATGACCCGCATGGAATGAGAAGACTGTAGCAGCTTTTTACGGAAAAACGCTTGACGCTGAGGAGGAAGGTTAAAATCTAATTTAACCGTTACCAAAACAAATGAAGCGGTGTCTGAGTTGTACTGGGCTTACCTTAGTTAGCTTATCTACCTGCCTTTCAAGCTCAGGAATGCTGGCAGTGGTAGGGCTCTCACTCTGTAACAAAGAGAAAACTACATAATTATGGGAATGGCTTAGCCTAAATTCTAAAACACAAGAGCCAATACACACATCACTGAGCTTGGGTTCTTCTTTGCGTGCACGCCTACTTCCTCTCTCCAGCACTAAACCGCTCTCCTCCAGACTAAAGTTCTCCTCCTCTGCGACTCTGGAACTGCGCCTCCTCTCCTCAAAGCACAGCTCCTCCTCAGAGCGTCCTGTGCGACGTGCCAGCACTGTTTTCAGTCTAGTAGGAAGAACCCAAATATGAGCAACATACATTATAAGGCTTTAATGGCGATCTGAGGAACCAGGGTACGCTGTAATTTAAAGAAATGGAGGGAAAGGTGACCATACTTTCGAAGTTTTCTCTCAATAATCCATTTATTCTTCCTGTAGGTTGACATGTTCTCCAATGTGTTGTCAATGTCACTAAAACACAAAACAAATGTAAACAAAGTCAGCGGTGTTATGAACATTAAAATAGTTAGACATGTAGACCTTTTCAAACGTTTACATACATCCATCATCTGCATTAATGTCATTCATTTGGGGTTTTTACTTAAAATTTCATTCTACTGGGAATTTTCTCTAATCCACATATGGCCAAAAAAATATATACGCGTTCAAATATACAGAGACGGGCCCACTAGTGTGCTGTCAAATGTCCTTTATCAAGTTGTAGAGAAATCCGACATTTTTCGTAGCCATCAACAAGGTTCTGGAATATTTTTAGTTTTATATTTGACCAGAAATCCTAGACTTCATTTAAATTGGTCGGTTTCTGTTTTTGATTTATGTTTTATGAGTAAATACATTTTCAGTAGGGTTGAGGTGAGATTCTTAACAGAAGCTTTTCCATATCACCCATTATTTCCAAGTTTCAAAAATCTAGCTGTTGATTTGAGGTGAGGCAGAAGAATTTTATTTCATAAAGCCGTTTAAACACCCTCAAAGGGAACCAACATAAAATCAACTAATTAAAAAAGGTAGACAAAGTCGTAGTAAAAAGAGGAGTGTTAAGTGAAGATTTAAAAGTAGCCAATGAGGAGGCCTGTCTGATAGGACAGGTAATGGGAGGTCATTCCACAACTCAGGCCCCAACACAGCAAAAGCCCGATCTCCTCTGAGCTTAAACCTGGTTCTGGGAACATTCAGAATCAGCTGATTAACAGATCTGAGAGAACGGGAAGGTGTGTAAGCCTGTAGGAGCTCAGAAAGATTATTTAAAGATTTAAAAAACAATCTGCTGATGGCTACAAAAAGTGTGCCGTTTCTTGGCAACTTGCTAAGAGACATTTAACTAAGTGTTTTTGAGTGACATGTAAACATTTGAGCATGTATGTTCAATTTTAACAGTGTGGATTGGAGAATATCAAGAAATCCAAACTTATGCCCACACAATAATCCTAAAAAACAGAAACGTTCAAATGAATCAAAAAAAAAAAAAAAAAAAACTTAAAATTAATGGAACATCCTTGCATGAATGTAGAATAATACCGAACAGATTAGAGCAGGAAGTTATGCATGCCTGACCTCATCACAATATTGCTGCTGTTCAGCTCCTCCACCAGGAAACCCAGGATCGCTGCCTTGGTGTCGGGAGGCAGAACATGAAAGGTTTTGGTCCTCAGCGTGTTGCAAACTTCTGTCTCATAGCCGTGTGACTCCAAATAGATGCGAAGGACTTCTGAGACTGTGCTGCGGGTCAGCTCCGAATCAACCAGCTTCTCCCCAAGTATCTTCACTGACTGCAAAAGGAGATGAAAATATATGAATTAAAACAGGATTTAGCTGGTTATTTGCTTATTAAAAATAAGACAATTTTGGTTCGATGTAGTTTACATACTTGGTAATAAGACGGCAGGCCTGGATCGTGACGTGCTGCCTCCACCAGCTTTATAAGAAGGTCCTGGACTTCTCCTTGGCTGTCGCCCAGACCAAGCAGACCTTCCTGCAGGGTAGAAAGGCTGGGAATATCCTTCGGCACATTGAGGCCAATTATCTTTCCGTAACCATGCAGGAACTCAACCACAGCCAGGCAGTGTGCGAACGCCGTTCCAGAAAGAACCAAACCGGGAACGCGGGACAGCTCTGGCAGAGGCTGGAGGGTGTAGAGTTTGAACGTGTTTAATAATCTTAGAAGATTTACAAGAGTTAAAATAAACAGAGCTTAGCTAAGAACTCACTTTGTGATCAGTGAGACACATGTCTTCTGTTGGCTTCTTCAGCTCTTCTGCGATTAGCTGCTGCCTCTTCCGTTCCTCCAGACGTCTCTGTGCCTGAACTCTCCTTTCTGCTGCCCTCTTTGCTGCCAGAGCAGCCTGAGCGGCTGCCTCTGCCTCTGCTTGGGCTTTAGCCAAGGCCTTGGCTTTGCTCCGAGCGCTCACCACCCTGTTACTCTGGGCCACCTTCTCCTCAGACGGCTGCTGGACGGGTGACGCGGCTTCCACTTTGACTGCTCTCCTGCGGCCAGGCCTTTTGGGCTTCACAGCAGAATCCAAATGTGTGAGCGCTGTTGCAGCTGGCTCCGTCGATTCGGCAACGTCTTCGAGATGTTTGGCATCTTGCTCGAGCTAAAAGCCAGAAAAACAGAAGATATGGATGCAAAGCTGATGTGATGCTGGTGACAAGCAGATTAAATATCATTTGGTCTTATTTTCAAGAACCTTGGCTTTCTTTTTCTCCTCTTTCATCTTCTTAATCTTTAAATCCTCCCTTCTCTTCATTCTGGCCTATGAAAAAGCAGCAGAAACAGAATGATGAGATTTAAATGGTTTAATGGGCCAACTCTCAAACCAGCCAGGATGACGTACCTTTCTTTTCATCTTCTTTTTGATTTTTGCTAGTTTCTCCTTTTCCTCCTCTGTGAGAGCTTCTGTGAACACAGAACACAAGCAGCGAACGGCAGAAAGTCATGTCTGCTCTCCTCATCTTATGCAATGGTTATGAGCCAAACACCACCGACATTCTCTTACCCTTGGCCTCAAGTCGCTTTAACAGCTTGGCATCAACTTTGCTGAGGAGGTCAACCACGTTGAATTTAGGGGGTCTACCTGGGCGGCGAGCTTGCCCTCCCTTTAGACCAATAACACGGCGAGGTTTCTCTTTGTCAGGGTTTGGAGGTCGACCACGCCGACCGGTGATGGCCATGATCATTGATGGGACTTCCTCATTAGCTAGAAGGACCCACTTTGAGCCCTGTCATATGTAGAAAAAGATGTAATTTCTACAGTTCATTTAACTTTACTCTGAAATACTTTACACACGGCTTTGCAAAATTAGTCATAACCTTTACATTTTTTCACCTTTGGTCACATTACAGCCACAAACTTTAGATTTAATGTGATACACCAACACAAAATTGTACAAACTTGTAAAGTGGAGCAAAAAGGACAAATGGTTTTCAGGGCTTCTTTACAATCAAAAATCAGAGTGTAGCATGTATTTGTTTAGAGCAACTCAGAGTTAATACAACGTAGAATGATCTGCTGCAATTACAGGTGGAAATCTGTTAGGATTTTTTCTGCTAAAAAATTCAAGCTTTGTCAAAATTGACTGGAGAGCATCTTTGAACAGCAATTTTCAAGTCTTGCCAGAGATTTTCACTTAGACTTGGGTCTGGACCTGGACATTCAACTTGAACATGCTTCGATCAACACCATTTCCAGGCGTTCAACCTACAGCTCTGGCTGTAGATTGAATGCCCGATCCACATGCTTTAGTAGGAAACATCTGCTTCAGTCTCGAGTCTTTTGCAGCCTCTAGCAGCTGTTCTCTCAGTACTGCCCCATAATTTGCTCCGTCCAACTTTCCATTAACACTGGCCAGTTTTCCTGTCACTGCCCACTGCTGGGTGGGGGTGGAGGGGCTGTGGCGCGAATACCTTCTTAAAAACCAAAGGAGTGCCGGGGCAGAAAAGGTTTGGGAACCACTGGTCTATCGTATGAAAGTCCAATAAAATATATGAACATTTGCGAGGCCCAAAAAAAAGAAAGTCATACCTCGGACGTTTCTCTTTCTTCATAAAAGTCTCCAACGGGCATGCGTGGCGAGAAGCTGAAATGTTCTCTGGAGACCACACCATCCGAGTGTTTCTTGAGGTACTGAGAGTGATAAAATATGATTTTTTATCACAAAGAAGAAAGAGAAAAATAAACACCGCTGTTAGGAAAAGATGGACACAGAATTATGAGCGGGAAGAGTAAAACACGCGTTTTAAAAAACAGCAAAAGTCACCTTGATAATTTCGGGAAACTGCTTCATCCTCCTTCCACACGGAGTGTAATACCAAGTTTCCCCCTTCATGCGGTTGTCCATTTTCTTCACACGAATCTCCCTTCTCCAACTGAAAATAAGAGAGCTTGGTTTAACTTTCAGAAAGCATTAAAATAAACGGTTTCCCACAGCCTCCAATAAATAAACCAAAAGATGTGCCACATAAACCTGGATGGATGTAGAAATCATTCACTAACACTAAAAGCTGATGGGTTTCTTCACAGATTGAACAACCAGCATTTGCTGATTATTGCAGACAGATCGATGCTATTCATCTAGAGAGGGCCCAACATTTTTTGTCTTCAGAAAGAAGTTTCACCTGTTGCAGTTAAAGCAACGGGTTTACCTTCTAGATGTTTACTTAAAGCAACTCCACAAAACAGCTCACAAGATTCCCAAACATATCCAGGGTTTAAAGGAAACTTCGGTAAAAGTGGATCGCTACCCGTGCTGCAGCGGGAACTGGACCTGTTCTTCTGTTGCAACCCGTCTTCTGTTTGATTCACCTGTTTAAGAAAACCAGATCCGGATGACGCGGAATGAATACCCACACGAACAAATATGTACAACCCCTCTAAAACCACAAATCTGAACTTGCTTCATTACCTGCATTGGAGCTGTCATCATCGTTTTCATCAACATCATCAGCGGTGGCTTCTGCATCCCGTTTCCGAGTACCCGCCTCGTTTCCATCTTGGTCTTGTTTTCTGGCCCGCTTCATCTTCTTGGGTTTCTCCACTACTGTGCTGAGAGCAGAAGCGTTGGCCAGAACAGCATCAATTGCAGCGGTTATTGGATCGACCTCCTGTGCGAGAGAGTCATTCTCCCCTGACGTTTCTTTAACATCAACCTTGAGAGTTTTCTTCCTCTTTCTGCCCACTGCTCCTTCCTCTTTCATCCCTACGCCTTCATCAGCCTTTATCTTCTCCGCTTTTGGAGTTCGAATCCGAGGCTTTCGCACATTCTCCTCAGGAGCTTTAAGAGAAAAAAAAATACATGTTTTTAAACAGGCTTTGTACATATTTTCAAATCAAAATTTCCATATTTTTACAATTACACATTTTTTATTTAAATATGTTTCTTATAGCCTTCCCAACATTTACCATTTTTGCATGTTCCATAAATGTTTAAGCACAAGGCTGCAGTTCACTTCGCATTCAGCGAAGTGGTAAACGGCTATTCCACTGCCTTAGATCTGCTCTACTACAGTTTATGAAAGTAAAAGTAAAAAGGAGTTTCAATGCTTTGTTTGGCAACGATCATTTAAATAAAATTTTCCAGGCAAAATTTCCTTATAAAGGAAAACTGATGTTCACTTTGGCATAGAAAGGAATTGAAATAAGAATGCTGAATACCTGCAGTGTTGAGCAGTATTGCCTTTGGAGCTCGAGGTCTGCGTGGGTTCCCTGGGGTTTTCAAAAGATCCCCTACAGCTGCTCCAGTCTGCTCGGTTACTGGTTGGACTGGGTGTACTGCGGCGCTTTCTACTGGCGTACCAAAGCCGACAAAGTTGTCCTCATTCACTGGGAAACTCGGGGTTGTTGTGTCATTAGCGTTGCTCTTAATGTGGTGGACGTGTCCAGCCGAGTCTGGTGTATCATGTCCACTTGGTTCCCAGTCTCCTTCAGAATCTGACACAGAACATCATCAAGCTGCATTAACATAATTACCTTAGCAACAGCATCTTGAATTATTTGGGAGATACAGGGTTCCTACATGTTTTCATGTCAAATTTCCAGAGTTCTCTATCATTTTTAAGCCAATTTTCAAAGTTAAAAAGTATGAATATCATTCACTTTAAACTTACGGCAAAAAAAAAAAAAAAAAAAATCAAGCCTTGGAATATCTGAACAAAAACAAGACCTAGAGAAGTGCTGGACCGACTACCTGATAGATTGAAGGATGGTTGACGGACAAACAGACTAATGGATGGAGGTTGGGTGGACTAACAGATGGGATGTTAATGGACTAATTGGTGAACTAATAAATGGATGGACAGACGGCTTGACGGATAGACTAACTGAAGGATGGATGGACAGCTAGATAGATGAATGGATGGATAATGGACTATGTGGTATGTAATACTTTCTAGTGTACTTAGGAACCCTGTATAAAGCTAAAGAAAAAAATGTATAAATTAAATTCAAAAGTGTTAAAATGTACCCTGAAGAACTGGTTGAGATGATCCAGATAAATGTGGGTTGTTCACGTGACTTGAGTCAGTCTGAGTGGTGGTATTTGGAGATGACTCCAACATCGAACCTTCTGTGACCTGGCTGCTGTTTCTCGTCACTTCCGCCTCGGAGGTTTCCTCTTCCCTGGTCGACTCCATGGTGTCATCTCTGGAGTCCTCCGCTGAGTAGCTGCCTTCTCCAGAGCTGTCAAATGTGGCAGATTGTTCCTCCTCAGCACAGGACGTGCTGTCAAACTGAGAGGTGTCAAAGTGAGTAGAATCACCTAAAAAGGTGCCGTCAACGCCTATATGAGACGTCTTTTCTAGGATGGAGCTGACACAGAGTCTGGAGGGGGTGTTGTATGTTGACTTGTCATCGTAATAGCAGGACGTATCAGAAGAGCTTTCAAAACCTGGTTCACTGATTTCATGTTGTAACTTTGTGCTTTTGAGATGCGGGGGCTTTCCGATTGGACTAGACGCCACAGGAGTGTCCTCTGCCTCTGAGAGGATGCTGCTCTTCACGTGCTGCTTCTCTAAATCTGTTGATGGGTTTCTGAGATTTTGTTCAGAGGTTTGTAACGGTTTTCCCGGTGGATCGGTGAGGGATTTATATGGGCAGATTTCTTGCTTCTTAGTTTCAACCACGGTCACATGAGATGTTCTCATTAGGTCTGAATCCAGCTGGGTTAAGTTGTCTTCTGCTTTTCCATTTCTTTTATTTTCCACGGCCCTCTTGTCCTCACTGAGAACATGCTGCTCTGACTTTAGAGACGACTGCACTAACATAGAAGGAGTTGTGGGGTTTGGAGGACGCTGCTCAGTGTCATAGTTTCCGACAGATCTAGAAGACGTACCCATCACCGGAGGCATGGACACCAAGGCAGGAGGATTGGACAGGGATGCAGTCCTGGAGGCTTGAGTGGTTACAAGAGGTAGGGTGAATGGAGGTCGGACTGGAGAGCTGGTTTGGGCTGGGAGAGAGGGTGCCTTTACCAACCTTGGTGGCGTCGATGCTGCAAAAGCAGTGGAAAGACTTCTGTCAACAGATGGAGGAGTGATTTTCCGATACTGGGATGCTGAAGTTGGTTCAGAATGTTTGCTTCTGACTGAAGGGGTTCCTGCAGCAGATGTTGATAAACTGGAGACAGGTACTGTTGAAGGTAAAGGTGCAGAGGCTAAACTCTTAGAGGAAGCTACAATGGTAGATGAGGAATTTGCACTCAAAGACAAAGGAGCAGATATCAACCTTGGAGGAGCAGGTATTTCATGCGGCCCTCCAAATACATTGGTGACAGAAGGTGGCAAACCCGGCTTGGACCCATGAACCATCTGCATCTCTTGAGATGTAATAGTTGCTGAGTGAGAAGCGATGGAGACTATAGCAGGAGGGGAAATACAAGGAGGTTTAGAGGATGTAGGAGGCAGTAAAGACTTTGTTTGATCAACCAAAGACTCGGATGAAGACGAGGCTGGATGGCCTGAAGAAACTGCTCCAAGTTTAGACATGCTCTCATTTGACAGGTTTAAATGTGATTGAGGCCGAGAGGAAGAGCGCCCCTGTGGCAAATGCTTGAATCCTAGGATAGATGTTTCAGATGCTCGAGAAGTAGGAGACTTCAGGCCCTGAACTATAAGGGGAGGTGAGGAAATTCTGGAAGGAGCAACAGAAGATGGAGCAAAGGGCACTTCCACATCACCGGATAAAACTACGGGAGGTCCTGAGGCAGATGTTGGGGATCCAGAGGAAGTGGAGACCCCTGGTGGTGTTGAAGCCTTCATAAGAGAAATTGTGGTCCCTACATTTGATGCAGAAAGAGGAGATGACACATGCTGGAGATGTGAGGAAAAAAGGGCATCCCTGACAGGGGGGTTAACTTCTGGATGCAAAGTTGCTGGTTGATCTGAATATTGACAATAATCACTTTTAGGACTCGCATGAGGAGCAGAAGGTTTGAGTTGGTAACTGTCGGTCTTCGGGGACCTCTGGACATTAGGTGGTCTTTCATGGCCAGTATGGCTTGAATCAACCTCCTTGACAGCTTCGCGTGAAAGACCTGAAAGAGAAAAGAATGTGAAAACTGTAAGTTAACTCACTCAAAAATATTATTTACAAATGGTACATTTTGTACTTTTTCTCAATATAAATAATTTCCTATTATGCAGACACAGACAAGTGTGTTGGCACCCCGATAAAGACGTGCAAAAAGACTTAAAATAAATCCATCTTTCTTTTTTTTTAAGATTAATCTCACACTGGGAAATTTAGATGAAGGTTCAACCTTTCATTTAGTTACAATTATTCAGTCTTGGGTGCCTCTTATGCTTCCTTTTCTTCTCAGGTTTTCTACAGGGTGGCCCTGAAAGAAGGTTGATTTAGAGCCTGGTGAACCAGTTCTATGTTGATTTGCTCATTTTTAATCTTTTTCTTGCTGACCACATGATGGCCTACTTTCAGTTTTTGACCACCAGCTTTTTATTTAAAATGACCTGGTATTTTAAAACATGAAGTCTAGTAAGGTTACTAGGCCCCAGAAAGATCAGCAGAAGGGCTTTTCCACATTTTCATCCTTTGTTTCGCACCAGATCTCCGTGACGTGTTTGTTGCTGAATATTTTAGCCTCCGTCTCATCTGACCAAAGCACACGGTGTCGGTTCAGTTGTGTCAGTAGAGTTTAGCAAATTCCACGTTTACATTTTTAATGGTAGCAGATGAAAGAGGCGTTCCTGGCTTGCCTCATACACAACAATCTGGAATATAGACGTCATCTTCGATGGAAACCTGGTGACCCCAAAGATGCCACTCTTTGCTGCAGTTTTCTAACAATGAGCTTGGAGAGTTTTGACTGTGGGTGATGGTGACATAAATACGGTTCCTTGTGCTCTCTTACTGTAACTAAAAATGCTTCTACCCAAAACAAATCTTCTGGATGGCATAATTCTTCCAAAGCAAACAGCGACACCTGCTGGCCATATGTTAACACGATCCCGGTGCCTGGCTGTACAAGCAGAAACTGACCTAATACTGCAGTAGACAGTATTAAGTTACAACCCAGCATGTTTTTCAACCTTTTTCCAAAGGTTTTCCAACCAGCATTCCTATGTTTCTGTTTGAAACAAATACTATTTCACACTGTAGCACAACAAGCAACTGCAAGTTCTCAGCAGAGGTGACCATGTCATTAATAGCAAAGCAGAAATAAACCATATGACTAGCATGACTCGTGATGTCACTAAAAGGAGGAAATGGATTGTGGACCAGGAAAGTTTGACTTATCACTAAACCAAGGACACAGCATATCAGCTAAGAATGAGACAAGATGCAGAAGTGCAACATGTCAAAATGAATATCTGCTTCAAGGCAAAAAAAACAAACCAGGGTGAGAATACAAATAAAAGCATCATAATTAAAAAAGGTCACCTTGCAGTGGAGAAGGCATCCCTGCACTGCTAGTGTGAGGGCTTCGATCGCTGCCGAGACCTTTGGGTGATCCACTATCCTGTATTGGTGGTGACACAACTGGTGTTTGTGACATCCCCACAGGCAAGGGACTGCTGCTGCTCCCTCTGCCTAAGCTGTGGTGCTGCGGGCTGCCACGAGGTGGAGTGAAATTCTGGGCAGCTGGGGGCATCATGTGAGTCTGGGATTGTGGCTGAGATTGCTGTGGTGGCTGCTGCTGGGCAGATGGCATCGAGGGGGGCTGGGACTGATGCTGGTAGAAGGGCATCCCATTCGTCATCATGCTATAATGCTGCTGCTGCTGCTGGTGGTGATGGTGAGGCTGATGGTGGGACAGAAGGGGTTGCTGAGATGGTTGATGAGCAGGCTGTTGTACTGTCTGCTGCTGGTGATGTGGGGAAGGTGTAACGCCAGGATGAGACTGACTCTGGAAGGTCCCATACATGCTGGGGGAATTATAACTCATCTGCTGTGGGCTGGAGTTACTCCTGTTCCAATACTGACTATTGCCTGTTAGAGGAATGTTTGCTTGGCCTGGGATGGGGGGCTGGTGGGCGGCTTCCACTCCCCCATTCAGTTGGTACTGTCCGTGACTCTGGAAGTGGTGCTGTGACTGAGACTGTGCAATCCCAGCCGCTGGCTGCTTCTGCTGCAACCCCTGCCCCGAGGATGTGCCCATGCCTGGGCCATACTGAGGGTGTCCTCCCCACAAGTAGTCGTAGCTGACACCGCTCTGGTGGTGGCTGCTCATGTGTGGGTAAGGAGTTGATGGGGGGTGGGAACCAGACACATTTGACCCGAGTACAGTAGTGATGCCATTCACATTCATTTCGCCATTCAAATCTGTTAGAGAGCAGAAATAGAGCTAAAAAAGCAGTTCCAACAGTAAAACGTGTTCCTAAATGCAAATAAGGATTTAGTTCAGGAAATCAGTGAGTTGATTCTCTTTGTCCTGACAATTGTTTAATTTCACAATATGGTAAATTTAACCAGAAGTTCTATATTTTACAATAAATAAAACACTGACCCCTAAGCACTCCCATCAGAGAGGTTTCCCCATTTCCAACAAACAGAGGCACTAAGACCAAAGTTCTAAAAAATTATACAAATAAACCATTTTCTGAACAGTTTTCGTGAATATGTGACTGAATTACCACAATACCAAGATGGAAAGACATCAGCAATTATTTTAAAGAGCCACTCTAGCAGTTTTTGTGGGAGGTTAAAAGGCCATTGTGAAACAATTTTCATCCCATTATCATCATTGCTTTGCAAAGTTGTATCTTATTGAACCACAAGGCCATTTTGCACATCACAGACTGTGAACCATGGTGGAGATTTATTTTAAAAAGTTAACAAATTGCCTTTTTTCTAAACGGTTCCTTTAAATATGTTGATAAACTTGATGAGGAAAAAAGTAAACTGCAACAATTTAAGCGTTTTGTGCAGCACTTTACATTAGAAACTACAAACCTTGGAAGTTATATATTTCATTAACAAATGCTGTAGTTACTGTAAAATGATGTTTCCTGAAAGATATTTTATATATAAATACAACATAATACACCAATCAGGCATTACATTATGACCACTCACAATTCAAGTGAATAACACGGATTATCTTGTCATCATACTACTTGTTAGTGGGTGGGATGTAGTAGACAGGTGAGTATTTTCTCCTTAAAGTCGATGTGTCAGAGGCAGGAAATATGGGAAAGCATAAGGAGCTGAGCGATCGTGATCGAAGAATCAATCAAATATGGCCCAAGGAAGAAACAGCTGTGAAACTGCAACACAGCCATGGGTGGCCAACGTCAATCATGACTGTGGAAAGACAAAGCACCCCTTGTGGTCTGATCCAACAGATGAACCACTGTAGCTAAAAATCGCTGATGAAGTTAATTCTTGTTTTAAAAGAAAGTCGCAGTTTGTTCCATATAGGGCAGCATAGCTCCTCAACCTTCTCCACCAGCCGAAACACCAACAGTGAGCATCAGAACCATATCTTGGAGCAATGGAAAAAGATGGCCATTGCAAATTGTTCTGCACTCATCCATGTAGATACGTTGACAAACATTACTTACATAAGGAAACTTTGAACACCCTTTCATGGAAACAGCATTCCCTGATGGCTATGACCTCTAAGCACAGGATAATGCGCCCTGCCACTAAGCAAAAGCGTTTCAGAAAGGGTTTGAGGTGCATAACAAGTCTGAGGTGTTGACTTGGCTCCAGATCTCAATCCATTAGAACATCTGCAGGATGAACTGGACAGATAACCCATGAAGATCCATGTAGGCCTCAATATCACAGCTTAGAGGACTTAAAAAGGATGTGCTCCTAACCTATTGGTGCAAATTATAACAGAGTACCTTCATGGTTCTGGTAGAGTCCCCCACCTCCACAGGTTAGGGGTGTTTTTAAAGCACAAGGAGAATCAAAACAATATAATGAAGTTATAATATTACATATAGTATATATGGCGGAAATATAAGGAAATAAAAAAATGACCCATATTGAGCGTGCAGAACCAAACCTGTGCCTCAATAGTATTAAAGGATGAAATACTCACTCTTCCCCTGCTGAGAAAAACTCATGGAGGACCCGTTAGTATAAAGAGAATCCCCTGAGGAGAGTTTCAGTCCTGAGTTTGGTGATGTGCCATAGTTGAAATGATTATTTGAGTCCATCTAAAAAGAAAGAAGAATCGATTATTTTGTTGTTGGCCTCCAGCAAAACTCATGAAATCACAAATAATTCATTTCTGTTTCGTTTCATATAACCTAGTACATCTATCCTGTATGATTTTGTGACAGCACTTCGCACCAACGGTAGCAGCCGTTAAAATGTCGCAGATGCCAGGCCCGAGCGAGTATAATGGACAAGCGGAATATTACGATAGGTGCTCATCATTACCGCTGATGAAGCGCCGCTAATACGGGTACAGGCTAAAAATGTTACAGGTAGAACCACACGTACAAATCCTCATCAAGACAAGAGAGGATGGAGGCGAGAGTATAAACTAGTAACGAAGTGGTGTTTTAAAGAACCGTTCACAACAGCAATGGCTGTTTATCTGTTTTCGATAGTCCTCCGGGATCTTGATTTCCTAATTCAACGAGGCCGTTGCAACAGCGGGCGCCGCGTTAGCTTAGCGCCCTCAAATGAACCAGCCACTACTTTAAAGCGCTGCCAGACGGCTGTGCTAGCCATTTATATCATTAATGTTGGATCAAAGTGCAAGTCAAAACGGTTCCCTTTAACTTTTTTGCCTGGAATATATTACAGATTGTATTAACCTAGCCCGTCCAAGGTTATTTAGCTACATCATCACAAAAGAACAAAGCTAACAGATAAAGCTAACAAATAGCATCCTTATCCGGAGTAAGTAGGCTGCGACGTTAGCAGGTACCACAACCACGCTGGTTTATCCCGCGGCGAATGCAAATAAATTCAAGCCAGTTCGTTAAATATAAAAACAACGAACTCACAAAACAGAGTCGTGGATTAATAAACGGAGGCGTACTCCCTTTTGATGACGGGCTAACGTTAGCTAGCAGCCAGATGAAGTTACATTGTTTACGCACACAGACAATTTCTGCAGAGCATCATCATCCTATACACCGCCACCATCCAAAGTTTCAACGATATTCCTCTCAAAACAGGCCAACCTTATTTCTGTTTTAGTCCTTGGATTCCGGAGGCGCAGACGGCTCTAAACCCCCTTCGTATTAACGGGTATGCGTGAGTGAAGATGACACAGCGATAAATTATAAACTATTCCCTAACCTTTGGGTTTTAAATTAGCAAACATGGCTGTTGAGGTCCGGTGCAGCCTTGATCACAGAACGGAGTGAAGCTGGGGCTGCGTTAACGTCCCAACAATGAGACGCACACACATCCGGTAAAAGTACTTCAACAAAGTTCAAAACGCATTTATACATACAGAGCAGGGTAATTATACCAAACAAACAAAACAAATCTATTTAAATTATAGTCAACATCACAAGCTATTCTATCATCTAATCAAAAAATATTGTTTTCCATTATATTTGCTTTAGCGGGTAAAATAATTATAAACGTAAAGAAATATAAAGCAACAAAGGGCCTGATTCTTTCTAACGACATACGTTTTAATGAGTAATTTTTTTTCCAAATATTATCGAATATTCGCCCTTCAAAATATTTGCACCTAAGAAAAAAGTGTATGATGTACTTTTTTTTTTTAATCATTTAATAGTCGAGATCTAAACCTTTATCTTAATGCGCTCGGGTGTTTAAACAGGAAGCTACATGACTGCATCTTGTGGCAATTTTCCATAAGTAGCCATCTGTGAGGAAACCGGGCCTAAAGAGGAAGTATGCTAATATATTATTCTAGGCCTTAAAATCCGTGGTGCTTTCTGGGTCCTAGCGCCGACCAGAACAAAATGTGGAGTTGCTGAAAATCATTCTGAGTTAACGAGTGTGTTAAAAGTAGAATGCATTTAGATCAGTAAACCAAAGTTAACTGTTATGGACTAGTTTTGTAACCTAAAATATTTTATTGTGGATAATGTGTGGGTATTTCCAATGGGCTTGCAATATAACAAGGCTCAAAGTCCACCTTCAGTCAGTTGTAGGCGTTTTAACATAAAAATTATCTTTATCAGGTTCTAAAACTCTTTAAGTTTGACTTTAAGGGTAAGAAACACCACAGCAGATTACACACTGCCATGTATCCGTCAAAAGAAAGCCTAAATGGAATTGCTGGATGTGGAAAAACTACAGTACCTTGCAAAAGTACGATTATTTACATTTCATCACATTACAACCACAAACAGTTGATTTTATTCCAATTTTATGTGATGGATCAACAAAAAGTCCTGCATAATTGTGGAGTGGAAGCAAAAGAATGCATGTTTTTGAAAAATGTGGTGCATACCTGCCCTTAACCTCTTTGAGTCAATACCGTGTAGAATTTCCGTCGTGTAGAACTATAACACTGACATTATTTCCTGTTCTTTGCAAATTACCATAAACTCAAGTCAGACTTAATGATGAAGTTTGACAACAGATTCTAAACCATCCTTACATAGCCCAGGCTGTATGTTCAGTATCCTCGTTGTACCGGAAGGTGAACTTCTACACGTCTCAAACCTTAATCCACCTTCCAATCATCTCTGAGCAGCTTCCGTGTCCCTCCTGGAGGATCTTCACAGAACAACATGGGGGTTCACACATTTTACTGTGCAGATGATGTGCAATGTTAGTTTTCCCTTTCAAGAACACATTTTTTCCCGTTTGCCATGTCAGTAGCTTCCTGATGATCTCATTCATTCTTACTGTCCATCAAGAGCTCTTAGGCCAGCTGACCCGCTGCTTTTCCATGGTCCAACCATCCGTTTCAGGCAGAACGGCAGGGCCCAAATAATGGAGCAAGCTCTTTCCACACGCGCCCTACACATACCATTTAATGCTTTAAATCTTAGTTCAAAACCCACTCGTTTTTCGATGCCTTTAAGAAAATGTGTTCTGGTTTGTATGATTTTAGCAGATTTTGAAGTAAACATTTATTTGATCATGTATGTTATACATAAACAGAATTCCTAATCTAGTTTTTATGTGAGATTGACTGAATGTACTAACTAGGTGACTTCTAGGCAAGGCAAGGCAAGTTTATTTATATAGCACATTTCACTAGCAAGAAAATTCAAAGTGCTGTACATGAAAAAAAAGAAAGAGACATAATAGGAAAAGTACATTGCAGTGGCATAAAGGTAATTAAATAATTAAAGAGAATAAAAAATTAAATAAAAAATTAATGATAAAATGATTGATAAGAAAATTAAAGGAAAGTTGGACTGAAAACTTAACTAATGTTTACATGGCACACTCAAAGGCCACTCTAAACAAATAAGTTTTTAATCTTGATTTAAAGCAACTTAGGGTTTCAGCCCTTTTACAGTTTTCTGGAAGTTTATTCCAGATTAGTGGAGCATAAGAACTAAAAGCTGCTTCTCCATGTTTGGTTCTGGTTCTGGCTATGCAGAGTAGATTTGAGCCAGAAGACCTGAGAGGTCTGGGTGGTTGATACACTGACAACAAGTCTGTAATGTATTTTGATGCTAAGCCATTCAGTGATTTATAGGCTAACAGAAGTATTTTAAAGTCTATTCTCTGAGCTACAGGGAGCCAGTGTAGGGACGTTAGAACCGGGGTGATGTTCTCCACTTTCTTAGTTCTAGTGAGGACACGGGCAGCAGCGTTCTGGATCAACTGCAGCTGTCTGATCGACTTTTTAGGCAGACCTGTGAAGATACTGTTGCAGTAATCAATTATCAATTCTACTAAAGATGAATGCACGAATTAGTTTTGAAGGTCCTGCTGAGACATTAGTCCTTTAATCCTGGAGAAGTTCTTTAGGTGATAGAAGGCTGACCTTGTTACTGTCTTTATGTGCCCCTGAAGGTTCAGGTCTGAGTCCATCACTACACCCAGGTTTCAAGCCTGACTGGTGGTTTCTAGCTGTATTAACTGAAGCTGTGTGCTAACTTTTAAACGCTCTTCCTTTGGTCCAAAGATTATTACCTCAGTTTTGTTTTGATTCAGCTGAAGAAAATTTTGGCACATCCATCCATTGACTGATTTACTCTATGCATTTTCCAAGCGCTTGAGTGGGTTCATAGCGACATTGTAATGTAAAGCTGTGTGTCGCCTGCATAGTTATAACTTATGTTGTTGTATGGGGAGCATGTAGATATTGAATTGGAGGGGCTGTAAGATAGACCCTTGGGGAACGCCACATGTGATTTTTGTGGTCTCTGATGTAAAGTTACCTACAGACACACGAAAGTCCCTGTCCTTCAAGTAGGATTTAAACCAATCGAGTGCTGTTCCAGAAAGGCCGACCCAGCTTTCCGGCGCTCGAATAACATGGAGTGATCATCTGTGTCGAACGCTGCACTAAGGTCCAATTATCCCAGCACTGTGGTTCTTCCACAGTCTGCATTTATACGGATGTCATTGAACACTTTGACAAGGGCAGTCTCTACTGTGGTGGACAGAATCCTGACTGGAAGACATCGGAGCGGCTGGTCATTGTTAGGAAGTTGTTTATCTGTTGAAACACAGCTTTTTCAATAATCTTGCTGATGAAGGGGAGGTTTGATATAGGCCTGTAGTTCTGTAGTAGCCACTAGTCCAAGTTGCTCTTTTTCAATAGAGGTTTAATAATTGCTGTTTTCAGGGCCTGGGGGAAAACACCTGACAAACAGGATGTGGATATTATTTGAGGTAAATCAGACTTATGACAGGCCAAGTTTTCTTAAGAAAAGCCGTGGGTAAAACATTAAGACAGCAGGGAGAAAAGCTTAGTTGCTGTACAGTTTCTTCTACATTTTTGTAGTTTATTTGGTGAAATTGGGAAATTTTGTCAAACTCTAATAATTCATTAGACTGGATTTGTTTCAGGGAAATCAGAGTACGGGTGCTGAAGAGATTCATGCTACATTTCTCAGATTTTGTGAAAAATATCAAGCCATATATACCATGTACAAACATACATATAGAGAAAAGGCTAAAAGTCTTTTGATTCATCAAAAGTTCCACATCTAATTTTTTTTTTTTTATCTGGCCAACGCCAAGCTTGGCCAAATATAATTTTCTAATCCAAGTGTTGTGTAAAGTCAAATAAAAAAGGGATTTAAAAAAATTTAAAAGAAAAAAACATTGATTCTTAAAGTTTTTTTTAGAAAGATGTAGACAGTAAAAAAAAAAAAATTTTTTTCACTTGAATAGTATTTGCCCCCCCTTTTAATTTTAAAACAGGGGGCAAAATGTTTTGGGTTTCATTACATGTTTTTTAGTTCCAACAATCTCCAGAACCATGAGGGAGTATGGGTTAAAAAAACAAAAAAAAAACCTTAGGATAGCAAAAAGGGCCCACACAATTTTTGAGGTTTTAACCCCAAAACTTAAACCCCTTTTTAAAAACAGTTTGAAAACCCTTCACTTCGCCTCTTTTCAGAAATATGTGCATGTTAGTTAAAAGTATAAACAGAGGAGCTTGTAAATTCACCCAAATATTGGAATTCAACCTGTTGATCGAGTAGGTGGCAACTGGAGAAATGCAAGTCGTCCTGCAATGATTTCAATGATCCGGTTTTACAAACATTTAACAAGACGTGAAAAGGAAACATGTAAGCTGCAAAGTTAAGCTACAGATTCAGGTACTGGCTTCCTGGATATCTAAAATACAGCACATGGAAGGCTTCAGTGGACCCAATCAATCAATGCATCTAATTCTTAAATCATGGGATACACTACACTGGTCGAATACCTTAAACACAACATCGCCAACAGGTAGGCCAAACTTTTTTCAAAAAAATTTCATCCGAAAAAAAAAAATGCAACTCTCTAACAGTTTTGCCCCCCATTTTAGGTAAAAACCCTATAAAAGGGTTTTTCCCCAAACCAAAAAAAAGGGTTTGCTTATTTTAATATTTAAATTAAAAAAAGTTTACCCAAAAAAAGGGGGCAGAAAAAGCAAATGGACGTAGAGATAGCTGCTCTGTACAATACCATGCAAATCAACCTTATGTAGACTGACTGGTCAAAGAGTTTGGAGCTGCGGCTATGGATTTAAATTGGTACTGACCCCTTGTACGGGTGTTTTCACTCCCTTTTCATTTTTCAAGTTTTATACATTTTTTTTAAATTTTCCCCTCACCCCCCTTTTTTTCCCCCCCTTCTTACACCCTCTTAATGTTTTCCCTACCCAAATCGGGCCATTTCGAAAGAGAGAACCCGGGCATCTTTTTAAATCCCTGTATTGAGAATTAGTGCTCTGATTACGCTCTGTAGAAAGAGTCATAGATACTTACTCTCATCGTCGCTATCTGCAGATTCATCCTACAATTTAAAGAAAGAAAAAAAAAAAAGAGGGAATGATGAGGCTAATACAGTTCCTTCATTGTGTTTTTTAAATCAGAATTCCAATCTTTCAGATTTTGTTATGCATCATTGTTAATGTCAATTGTTTTCCGGAGAAGAAAAAAAAAAGTATGTTTTTATAAACAGACAAAATCAGAAAATATCAGTGGTTTTCCTGTATGATTTTATTTAACTTGACTGTCAGCCAAAACAAATAACATGGTGGGACTGGTTGCCTTGCAGTGTCAGTGACAGATTTGCTCTACAAAAGAGGCAATAAAACAATATATTCCCCTACTACACAGTTGAATATAGTAAATTAATGGCAGGACAGGCCTCATTTGGATCAAACAGCAGGTTGGACAGGCCACGGCAATTATAGAGACGGATGACAAAGACGAGAGAAAATTTGAAGTGTAGAACATAATAAAAAAAAAACTGACCGAAATACAAACCATGAATCTACTGCAATTGCAGCGATACTAGGAAGAAATGTAATACCACATTTCCTAGCTCCAATTATGAAAGGAAAATGTTTTTTTAAGCTGTTTATTTTTCAGTCTAGAGTTTTCTCTCTTTTAGGAAATGGGGTAAAGGGAATACAGTCTGGAAATGAAAACATTTTGCCATTCAATGATTCAGACTGTGTAGAATTATGAAGATTTTTACTAACAATTACAAACCTAATGTATAAGCACAAAGTTAAAAATAAATTCTTACATCATCTGCACCATCTAGATCAGGCAGGTCATCCTCTCCTCCCATGTTGTTCATCATCTGCAACATCAAAGTCAAGACTACATTCAGAATTTATTATTTTTTTAAATCTAATAAGCTAATGCTGCCAATTCAAGAGTTCGTTTCTGTACAAGATGACATTTACAGTTATACTAGAAGTAAGGGTCAACACCAAAACTTATTTCCCAGGTTAACATTTGTAGCCAAGAAGACTAGCATTGAATCACTATAGAATGCTTTTCATGGGAAGCTTACAGTTCGGGCCTGATTTAAATAAGATAAGAAATTTAGACCGGATTACCAAGACCCATAGGACCCGCTATTAAAGCAACCTGGTCCTCATCAACTCTTCAGCCAATTGGCTCCACACCATGCTGCACTGATGCAGCAGTTCATGCAAAAGAAGTCCCAACCAAAGACCAAATGTTGATTTTTTTTTTTTTTTTTTAACTGTACGGCATACATGCAACCCTTTCTGTTGGCCGACATTTGTTTCATTTTTATTGGTCTAATGTAAACAAATTGATTTGAGGTTTACAATAAGCCATAATCATAATCATGAGAAGAAATGAACACTCAACATATACCACCATGTGCAATAAACCAAGTGTTTAATATCAAACTATGAATGAGTTTCACTATTTAAAAGTGAATGGTACTCTAATTCACTGAGGTGCACCAAGAAGCCTTAATGAGGGAAAAAACATTTTGATAAGGTTAAACTCAAAGCTCTTACATCTGAGAATTGATCAAAGTTGCCAATCTCTTCGTCCGAGTCATCCTCCCAGTCTTTCCAGTTGTTGAAGTCAACACTGAGCCAACTCAGCTGTAAACAGAGAAGACCAGGATTATCAGACCGTGCAGCACAATTTTCACAATTCAATCGCCACAAAGAATCTCAAATTTATAAACATTTATAGAGGCACCAAAAGCAATTTTCTTTGTTGATCCAGTTTTTTGTAAATCTCTGACCAGGTGAGTCAGAAAACAATTTAACAGTATGCTAAATTATTTTTTAATTCCTGGTTGGATTGAAAATTCCTCTGCATGTGAAGCAAACCTACGCATATCCAAGTTAAATTTAAAGACGAAGATAAATATACTACAAGTGAAAAAACAGAATTAGTTTTTGTTATTCAACATCTTAAACCAATATAGTGCAGGAAAGTATGTTTTAAATAATTTTTGAAAAATAAAGAAAATAATAAAACCATAAGAAATCTCTTCTTCTAGATCTTTACACTATTTTATATTAACTGCTGCAATGGTTGTAATTGTAAATTTTAGTTTGATAATTAACTGTACAGCGATTTCAGGCTTATAGCAAGTTGACAACAGTCAACGTTCAAGTTTTTCCATTAGAAATAAACCTGATTTATTCTCAGTGTTTCAGAATAAAGATGGAAATCCTTCCATCATTGTTCTGCATACATGACTGACCTTAGCCTTCTCTTTTGTTAGCCTTGGCCACGCCTTTCCCGGCTCTGCTTTTCGTAGATAGCACAAGACTGAGCGATCTGTGCGTTTATGTTTGCATTCCTGCAACAGGAAAAATGGAGAAAAATATATTTTTCATGAGACACACTTTGCAGTACTGTGTCTGTTAACTGAATAAAAACATGCTGTAACTTACATTTTCATCTATAGCTTCAAAAAGATCTATTTGGTTCTCGTGTTTAACATTATCAGTTCCTCCAAGACAGCTGTGGGAACAATTTGGAGGGAGGATTAAGTGTCAAAGTTCAGCTTTGGACCGTAATTTATCTTTAAGACCCAATAATACAGACACATACCTGAATCCACACTTTGTTTTATCAAAGTTAACTTTAACATCTTTGCTGTCAGCCACACAGAACTCTATAAAAACGGAGTCCCTCCTGTCGTACCACTTAGCAGTTGCTGGGTGCCTAAAAGGAAAACAAAACACATGGAGAAGGTTAGAACTTCTTAAAACCATTGAAGGAGAAGTAAAAGGTAGAGATGCACTAATCAGTTAGTTCCCCAACTGGCTCAGACTGTTAATAAATGGCTAAATACTGAAATAGAAATCTGATTTTTAAGAACCCCCCCCCAATTTCCAGTTAATAATGCCGTAACCAACGACATATGCTTTGAAGCATAAATTGGGATTGTCTTGCAGCACATTCATCCTAGGAAGAAATAAGGAAAATATCGCAATCTGGAGGCCAGATATGAAATACAACTGGAAATTGGCATGAGCCGGGAAAAGCCTGATCAGTACATCTTGCTGCAATTTCAGATGAAAAATTGTCATGGTCAGAGCTTGTTCGGTTTTGATTGGTTACACGCATGTAGTTACAAAACCATATTTCACTCCATTAAGGGTTCTGGGCTCACCATACTTTAATTTAGGACCATACTTTAAATTAAGGACCTAACAGTTACAGCAGAGCCTTTATCTTTTTTTAAAAACGGATGCCAGTCCAAATTTGCATCCAAATTACATTTACAAATTAAAAAAAAACTCTGGTTGAATACCAAAATATATAATGTACTGATGTGCAACATATGAAAAATGACCTTAGAAAGAAATAACCGATGTTGTCTTCATCAACAAATGTTCAAATGCAGTTCTTGGGTTTAAACTGATTGTTTTTATAAACAATGAAAAGTACAAAGGTTTTTAAGAGCACAGCAGAGGTAACTACAGGCTCTGCCTGTATCAACCTATATACCAAGTCTTTTTGCTATGTCTGCAGGAACAACAGATGGCCTTCAACAAGAACGTGGGTCAGGTTGCCACAGAGCCTTTAGTTACAGTCTTTTCACTCACAACAGTATCAAAAGTGAAACATCTGTGCAAACTCAAGTATGTCAGGTCAAACAAAGATCAGTCCATATCCAGTCATTCTAAATGTTATTTGTTTTTTTTTTTAATAACCCTGACACATTTTCCTATTGAATACATAATTCATTGGGTTACTGACTACTATGGCAACTTTGGTCTTTTGACACGAGGGAAACTAACAAACGACATCAGGGTTGGCATTACTCCACTGATCTCCTGTCTGTTACAGGATTTTTTTTATGGTTGGCTTTTCTGTTTCTGAATGGTCTGGGCCAGCCTCATCTGCAGCATCTTTTCTATCATCAGCCACCATGCCTTATTAAAAAACAAAACAAAGGACATAATCACACCTTTTTTGGCACCTAATCTATCACCACATGCAGTCAGGGTCTCACAAAAACTAATAACCCCAAAAAGTACTTTACTAAATCAACATGGGACTTGCCAGTTTTGCTACATCGTGAATACAAGTAAATACGTATGAAGGAATTTCGTTAAAAAACATGGAAGTAAAAACCAATAATTGAGCTTAGGGCAGATGCCTTTTGTGATGTCATCAGAAGCATGGGCGCCTGGAAGCTTGTTTTTGGTAGGGCAGTGTTTATCTTGATTAAATGTTTACAAAAAAATAAAAAAACACGAAGGAAAACCTGAAACATAACGTGATGTGATAGATGGCAAACTATTTCTAACGGGAGTTTGGTTGATCATAGAGAAAAGTCAGGCTAGCAGGCTAGTTTCTGACTTACCTCTCACTCTTCTTTCTATATAAAAAGGCTACTGGGAGTTCTAAGACTGGATTTGCTGTTAAAACCCATCAGATTTTCTGTTTAGTGCGAAGATCCGGACTAATTCCACAGCCCTGAAGCTAATCTAATGACTGAGCCTCCTGGAAGTCTCCATGAACTCAGCTAGCAATGCTAACAAGGCTGCTGCCTTTACTGAAGGCAAACCATGCGGTGCCCCCGCGGCGCCACGCAAAAAAGAAAACTGCCAACTTCTCTGCTGATGGCGGGCAAACTAGATATTATTATCATTATTATTACTATGCGCCTTTTTGACGTATCTATAATATAGTCAGGTTCATGTTAACAAGCTCTCGGTTCATGGAAGCAAGGCCAAACCTCCCGCCTTTGTAAAAGCATGTTAAGAGCGCAGCGACACCGAGCTACCGCACTTTCCACACGCTGCCTCCTCCCGTCCCCTCTCTACAACTTACATGTCTCGGCGTGAAGCGAGCTTCTTCACAGCAGATAAACCAGTCTTGTGGGAAGAATGATAATGTTTGTTTTAAAAAAGAGCGACCGCCACTCACACACGACACGGACAAACGCCTCTAGCTCGTGGACTTAACTCCGGATTTTCTTACGTATCCTAAAATGAGAATAGCTGGACTGACGCAGTCGGAAGCGAACTAGATGTTTCTAGACCTTTCAGGCACAGCTGCGAGTGATGTGAGGGAGGCGGAGCATGGCGTGGCACGGCACGGATCGGCATTGCCTCCTTCAAAGTCATGCTTTGTGTCAAAACCAGTTTGATAAAATGACGGAGCAAAAGGACGCTGTGCGTACTTGAAAAATTACCCACAAAACGAATGCGTACACCATTAATGATCAGTTATATTCATTTAAACTGACTTGTTTTATATTTTGCACAACAAAAATAGTTCAGACATGGTCTTTAGAAATAAAGCGGTGAAATCATTTTTTTAAGATAAGAACTTTGCTGATCACACAGGAAATTTTTGTGCCAGATTTTCAATACAAAAGGAATCACACAAGGAATCCCACCATATATAAAATAACATAATTATATTAAATAAGAGATTAATATAAAAACAACAGAGCACAAATAGTAAAATATATATAAATATATAAAGGCGCAGAGCAGATAAAGTGCGGACAGAAAATTAAAATGTATACAGAATTACTTGTTATTGTCCTATGTGGAAAAAGAAGAGGAGTTGAAAAGTTTGATAGCGGGAAGAAGGACTTCCTGTGGCGTTCTGTAGAGCACCTCGGTGGTCTCTGTCTACGACTGAAGGTGCTGCGGTAGGAGACCCAAGCGGGATGCAGGGGGTGTGACTCTCTCATGATATGGAGCAGTTTCCTCAGCATCCTCTGCTAAGACACCTTTGTCAAAGACTGCAATTCCACTCCCAGGACAGAGCCAGCTCTCCTGAAGAGCTTATCAAGTCTGGCATCAGCTGTCTTCACCTTGCTGCCCCAGCACACCACAGCGTGGAAGATGACACTGGAGACCACTGAGGGATAAAACATCTGCGACATGGTTCTGCAGACGTTAAAAGACTAGAGTCTCCTCAGAAAAAAGAGGCGACTCTGTTCTTTCTTGTAGAGGGCATTGGTGTTAACTGTCCAGTCCAGTTTATTGTCTGACCCCTATGACCTTTTTAAATAACCTTTCTAAATGCATCACGTGACAACCAGAAAATGTGTGCATTTTATATGGCAGGAATACAGTTCAAGGGAAAGTAGAGCATTATTGGCAGAAGAAAATTGATGAACGGTTTTTAAAGTGTTTGATACAAAAAATCTGAAAAGTGTGGAGCATCTAAACTCGATATTTACACAGATTAATTTCTTCCTGTTTTAGATTAACACAAATTATTTCTGTTTGATAAATACCAGTGTTTTCCTTTGACTATTTGTTTTTAAGTCAGAAGTTGACATACACAGATTACTGCCTTTAAACAATTTGGGGAACCCAGATGATGAGGTCATGGCTTGGCAAGCTTCTGATAGGTACAGGGGTTGGACAATGAAACACCTGTCATTGTAGTGTGGGAGGTTTCATGGCTAAATTGGACCAGCCTGGTAGCCAGTCTTCATTGATTGCACATTGCACCAGTAAGAGCAGAGTGTGAAGGTTCAATTAGCAGGGTAAGAGCACAGTTTTGCTCAAAATATTGAAATGCACACAACATTATGGGTGACATACCAAAGTTCAAAAGAGGACAAATTGTTGGTGCACGTCTTGCTGGCGCATCTGTGACCAAGACAGCAAGTCTTTGTGATGTATCAAGAGCCACGGTATCCAGGGTAATGTCAGCACATCCAAGAGGATTAACTGTGGAGGCAAGAGGAAGCTGTCTAAGAGGGATGTTCGGGTGCTAACCCGGATTGTATCCAAAAAAACATAGAACCACAGCTGCCCAAATCACGGCAGAATTAAATGTGTACCTCAACTCTCCTGTTTCCACCAGAACTGTCCATCGGGAGCTCCACAGGGTAAATATACACGGCCGGGCTGCTATAGCCAAACCTTTGGTCACTCATGCCAATGCCAAACGTCGGTTTCAATGGTGCAAGGAGCGCAAATCTTGGGCTATGGACAATGTGAAACATGTATTGTTCTCTGCTGAGTCCACTTTTACTGTTTTCCCCACATCCGGGAGAGTTATGTTATGTTCAAGTTATGGTTTAAGCTGCCATATCATGGCATTCCCTTGGCCCAATACTTGTGCTAGATGGGCGCGTCACTGCCAAGGACTACTGAACCATTCTTGAGGACCATGTGCATCCCATGGTTCAAACATTGTATCCTGAAGGTGGTGTCATGTATCAGGATGACAGTGCACCAATACACACAGCAAGACTGGTGAAAGATTGGTTTGATGAACATGAAAGTGAAGTTGAACATTTTCCTCCACCAGTATCACGTAGTGACCTGGCCACTATCCTGCAAGAAGAATGGCTTAAAATCCCTCTGACCACTGTGCAGGACTTGTATATGTCATTCCCAAGACGAACCGACGCTGTATTGGCCGCAAAAGGAGGCCCTACACCATACTAATAAATTATTGTGGTCTAAAACCAGGTGTTTCAGTTTCATTGTCCAACCCCTGTAAATACACATTTAGGAAAATTGGATACAGACTTGTAGATTATTTCAATCCAACACAAACATTTTTCCTTATGTGACGTGAGAAAAAAACAATCAAGCAAGCTATCAGGAAGAGAACAGCAGACTTCCTCAAGTCTGGTTCATCTTTGTGTAAAATGTCTACACAAATAAAAAGTGGCACATTCATTCGTTCAAATTAATGCTAGTATAAACATCATAGGAATGTCCAGTAAGCTGCAGTTCAGGAAGGCGATGGGCTTTACTAAAGGCTGGGTCCTTGCATGTTTAGGTGTTTCTTTCCTAGATGAAGCCACTAACGAAACCACTGCTGCCATTAACTCCATACTTCAACATAGAAAGTACTCCTGGACCAGTTATTTTGTGCGTCTGATCTATCTTATGAAACCCTCCAGTCAGTCAGGGCGGAAACCACCTTCAGAGTCAGGGTCATGTTGAGGTTTCTTCATGTTAGCATGTCCAGCAACTTTTTCAAAATGTTTACAATTTAAATCTTTTTCCAAAGAACCACCAAGACATCCAGACTGTACCACAGAGCCAGCCTCCCACCATCTGGGTGACCTACAGCCAACAGCACGCACTCTGGTACCATTATGACAAACCTCAAAGGACCTCCTCCTTTTAGCTGTCTTACCCTCAGATGTATGACAGGTATTCAGAACATCTCATGTGGAAAAACCTTGTTTTGACATTTGATAAAGTTGGACCATTCTAGGTTTCCTTTGAAATGTTCTTTCAAGAAGTTGAGATTTCACTATTTTTGTATTATTCATTGTAAATTATTTGTGATTGTTTGATTCTAGAAAAGGGTTCCACCAAAAGCATCAGATTTCAATGCATGTGTTATCTCTACTGTTACTTTGTTGTACCAGTTGAGTGGGCTCCAGAGGAGAACTTCAGTTCAAAGCTTGTGTTGGAAAGACGAGGCTCTCAAGTAAATATTAAACTGTGATCGGACCTACACAATCCTGCCTTAATTAGGTGACTTTAACTCATGCATGAGCACATACACAAGGTGAAATGTAAGTACACTAATTTTTAAATCTATGGTTTCACATTGGGGCATATGAAAAACCATAGTGTAAATAATTTAGCCAAATACAGAGAGGTGAGTTAAACACCACAGGACTTATGTTCCCATCTGGAGGACCATGTAAGGTTTATGAAGGGACAACAATAATGATCTCTGCTGCAACTCGTCCTGTTCATTAATGCGAAAAAGACTTTTAAAGTCCAAAATAATTTGGACACCGTTGTTAAATACAGATACATTATCAGTGGAATAACCAAAAGCATCATAATCTTTTTTGGACAGATGAGGCAACAGAGATGCTGCACATTTGAAAACCTGTCCATTTCTGAATATGTTACTATACTTCCTAAATAAGGCCAATTGTGCCTACAGTCAAGTGAAATTCCCTTTGTTTCCCAAAACTCCAAATAAATGCCAGATTTTAATTTCATCAAGCCACAACTTTATTTCCATCTTGGTATAAATTGTATAAACGAGCTTAGATATAATCAGCAGCCTTCCTTCAACTCTTTGACAGGATCCCGTTACATCGTCAACTCCTGCAAAGCAACAAAAACACCAGGTCAGCACAAGCTTAAAACATGTTTACCAGTTTTTAAAAGTTTCCCTCTTCTCAGGACAGAAACGTTGGCTTCAGTAGACTCAGAAGAACGAAAGTCACTGTGTTACATCATCACTGAAGAGTCACGAATGCGTATGACCAGAAAGCCACTTTGATGGCTGAATAAATCGATCCAATATGTTAAGCAGTGAACAGAAAGTTTTGAATTCTTACCATAATTGCGTTGACAATGTCGTTGTTGTTGTTTTTCAGGGCACGTACAGCCTTCGCCCGTGACACGTTGGCTTGTGACATGACAAGTTCGATGTCCTTGACCTCAACCCCGGTCTCATCCACCTAGACATGAAATTACAGCAGTGTTAAGTTTTTTACCACCTTGTTTCTTTTGAAATAAAGTGGAATTCATTCTTCACTCAAGCAAAACTACATCTTACCTCTTCCTCTTCGCTTTCCTCCTGTACTGTGGGCGTCTGTGTGTTGTCCTGGATCTTTGCTGTAGCTTCTCCCTGCACCTTGAACTTTTCTGCAGCAGCCAGCTGGGCTTGCTGAGAAAGATCTTCAATCTGTGGCACAAAAATAAAAAAAAAATAAAAAAGTATGTTACATGATTAGACTTTAAAGCACTCACCATCAATGACACCATTAGCTACATCACCCGGGCTGCTGCCTCTCATCAACGACTTCTATGATTTGTCTTCATCAATGTTTTTAGTAGACAGATTTTGAAAGCATAATTTTTATTCTCCTCCAAACAACAGTATTTGTGTAAAAATCCTCTGGCTGCAGTCAGCAGCAGTAGGTTTTTATGTCTGTGTGCCGAGTACATCAGCAGGGTTCACCTCAGTCTGCAGTAGTGTTTCAAAACAAGCATGGTGGATAAAGCCCCTGAATACCGAATGAGCAAAAGTTGTTAAAAGTTCAAATGTCAAATAAGTACATAAAATTAAGCAATGATAAGATTTGCTTTGAACAGCAGCAGGACAAGCACTATGCATGGTGGAGTAGCTGAAGAGGGGCTTCTGATAAGCCGTGAAAAAACAACCTATTTTACCGTTATTTTGAAAGGTGCTGAATGCACACTGAATTTAGACAGGTCTGCACCGGAAAACATGCAGTTTGTTACCAACATTTTCCTTTGACTGAAGTGAGATCTATTTTTGTTTATTTCCTGTAAAATCTCATATTTGACTTTCCGAATACTCTGGCTTTTTTACTGTTAATATGTCAACAATGAAGGGTTTTCTTTTTACTTAGTTTTGTCATGCTGAAGGAAGCAAATAATATTTGTACTTCAAGGGCAAATTTTTGGTTTCATGCAATAAAAGAAAAAGTTCAGTTAAAAAAAAAAATGTAAGAGGACAAAATAAATCAAAATCAAAGATAGGCTAAATCAGAGGTAATAAACGATCTGCCTCTTGTCGCTCACACTGATGCTGGCCAGTTACCTTAGCTTCACCAAAGACGATGTATGTATCTGACGCAGGGCTCTTGTAGACGTCTGGTTTGGTGATGACGAACAAGATGTTCTTTGACTTGCGAATGGTGACTCTGGTGACCCCTGTTACCTGCCTAAGTCCAAGCTTTGACATTGCCTGCAAACGTGTGGAACAGTGATACAAATGTGGCTGAAATCAAGAAGAAGCCGTTTGCATTTGCACAACATGAAGGGCACGCTCATTACCTTTCGTGCCTTCTTTTCACTGCGGCTCTGTTTGGCTTTGCTTACAGGCTCCTCGTCTAATTCAGCAGCTGCTGCAAGCTACGAGAAGAAAAGAAAGTATGGTTTAGGGTAGCAGGCAAGTTTAGAGGAAATGAACAGCGCGTTTTAACATGAAAAACAGCTCTTCTCAGGACACAGAAGTGGCTTCAAGTAAACTCAGAAGAACGAAAGTCACTATGTTAATCATCATTGAAGAGTAAAGGACATGATATCAGGGCAGGATATTTCATATAAACCAAAGTTTAAAAAAGTGTGCTGGACTGGACTGAATCCTCACCTGAGCTTGTTGTGTTTGTGTCTGCGCAGAGTCCTGTTCTTCCAGCTCAGGAACCGAGTCATCACTGTCCGACTCTGTGCCAGATCCTACAGAAGCCAACAATAAACAACCTATTTAACAGGGTACACCTTCAAGCTTTGTCGGAAATAAGCTGCAAAAAAAAAAAAGAAAAAGAAAAAGGCTAAACAATGTCAGTGGGTCTGAACTTTGCTACAAAAGAGCCACAGATAAACAGATTCTAGACCAAACAGTCTGAGAACCTCTGTTAAGAACAAAAACCTTTGTTAAACCATGTCTAACGCGCCAACAGGTAATCTCTGGACATGAAACATCACCATAAATATCTAATAACAAAAGGCCACAACATGTGACAACAACTGCTGACAGTTTCAACCCAAGTCAATGTAAACTTCCCGAACTAGACTTTTGTTTGTAAAAGGTATACGACATATCTAAGCATGTTCTAAGTTTCCAGAACATGGGGCTGGAAATAACAGACGGTACAAAACAGAGAAAGAACAGAATACCATTGTCGTTCTTCATCACAGGCTCCACCTTGACTTCGGTTGGAGCAGGTTTAGATGACAGGACTTGATTAGAGGGAGCAGCACTTATTTTCTCAGCTTCAGGCTTGACAGGCGCAGGTTTTGCAACTGCCTCGGCAAAAGTAAGTTTACGGGGGGCTGGGGGTGGAAAAATAGGCTCAACTGGAGCGGGTTTTGAGGGAGCTTCAGCTGATTGTTTGGCCAGTTTAGGTGCCTCATCAGTCTTCTCTTTTGCTGGCTTAGGTGCCTCAGCAGCAGTCTGTTTGGGCGCCTCGGTGGCCGCGGCTTTGGCCTGCTTGGGCGCCTCGACGGCTGTTGGTTTGGCCTGTTGAGGAATCTCAGCTGTTCTAAGAGCCTCAGAAGTGGTCAGTTTAGCCTGTTTAGGAGTCTCAGAAGCTGCTTTAGGTGCCTCTGCGGCCTTGGCCTGCTTGGGCGCCTCGACGGCCGCGGCTTTGGCCTGCTTGGGCGCCTCGACGGCCGCGGCTTTGGCCTGTTGAGGAATCTCAGCTGTTTTAAGAGCCTCAGAAGTGGTCAGTTTAGCCTGTTTAGGAGTCTCAGAAGCTGCTTTAGGTGCCTCTGCGGCCTTGGCCTGCTTGGGCGCCTCGACGGCCGCGGCTTTGGCCTGCTTGGGCGCCTCGACGGCCGCGGCTTTGGCCTGCTTGGGCGCCTCGACGGCCGCGGCTTTGGCCTGCTTGGGCGCCTCGACGGCCGCGGCTTTGGCCTGCTTGGGCGCCTCGACGGCTGTTGGTTTGGCCTGTTGAGGAATCTCAGCCGTTTTAAGAGCCTCAGAAGTGGTCAGTTTAGCCTGTTTAGCCTGAGTCTCAGAAGCTGCTTTAGGTGCCTCTGCGGCTGCGGCTTTGGCCTGCTTGGGAGTATCAGAAGCTGCTTTTGAGTCACCCAATTTAGCCTCATGAACTACCATGGCACCCTTTTCGGGTGTTTGTTTGGCAACCTCAGTTTTCTTGTGTACTGCAGCTGGCTTGTCAACCTCGGCAGGGGCTGACTTTACACCAGCTTTTGGCTTTGTAACTTTAAGAGGTGAAGCTTTACTGTCCTCAACCTGTTTAGTAGCCATGTTAGAGATCAATTTAGTCTCATCAGCTGGCTGAGCAGCCCCAGCAGAAGGTTTGTCCTGGCCAGTCTTACCAGCAGCAGGCTTAGCCTTGGAGTCTGGAGTAGCTGTTTTAATGACTCCCTCAGCTACAGTTTTCACTGGGGCTGCTGCCTTAGGAGCTTCAACAGGCAAAGGTTTGGGTTCAGTAGAAGACTTGGTTGTAGTGACCTCTGCAGAGGCAGAAACAGCTTGAGATCTGGGCTCAGAAGGAGACAGAACAGGTTTTGCACTCTCTTTGGCAACAGGAGATGCAGAGACAGGCATTTTAACAAGTTTCTGAGGTGGGATAAGTGGAGGGAGGTCATCATCGACTATAAAGGAAGCTGGTTTAGAGTAAACCACCTTATCACCTGATTTTGGGGGGCTTGAAGTAAGAGCATCTGAAAAGGAAATTGGCGCTGCCACAGCAGGCTTTGGGGTGACTTTAAATGCTGGAGGTGGCTGAGATTTTGTTTCAACTGGGACAGCTTTAGCTTCAGCAGTTACAGTTTTCTTCAGCTTGGGCTCGTCTGGCTTTTCCTTTACCTCAGGGACCTTGTGGTCTACCTGGACAGAAGCTGGCTCAAATGCCTCTCCTTTCTTAACCTTTCCTTGTTTGCCAGCCTTAACTACTTTTGGGGTGGGGCGATTAGCAGGGGAGCTACCAGCCGAGGAAGCCAAAGGTGACACCACAGGTGACCGCGGAGTAGAAGAGGGAGTAGATTTAGGTGAAGTGGGTGAGGAGGAAGAGGCAGACATAGAGGAACGTTTTCTTCTGCCAGGTACAGCCTTTGGGGCAGAAGAACCCTGCCCACTCTTGGCATCTTTGCCTTTGGCCTTTGCGGGGCCAGAAGCTACCTGAGGATGCTGGGTGGAAGCTGGGGCAGGAGGTGGAGCTGAACAGGAAAAAAAATTGTTTAAAATTTGATCCCAGTCGTTCCAAGTCCTTGGCATGCGGGTTGTGATTCTCAAATTAAGAAGCACTCCTCGTGCGTAGGTTAGAAAAAAAAATTAGCATACCTCCCTTAACTACAGATGCAAAGCGGCACACAAAATGCAAACCATACTGACACACAGAGGACCTCAGTCTGTATTTTATTAGAATACAGTCAGCTATGTAATTACATTTTCTACTCCAAATGATGACAGAAAAAGAAACAAAATGCGTTTATTACAATTGGTTGGCCACCCTTTTCTGCCACTATGACTTAAACTCTGAATATCATTCGCATGATCTAACTCCTTTTCAATGAAAGATCAGTGACTGATTGGTTGCTGCTGCTGCTTCTTCTAGTCTGTCTGTCTGTGTGGTGTGATGTGACCTGCTCAGCAGACACGGTGTGTGGAACAGCTGAAGCAACAACTTTTGCTGTTGGATTGCAAAGCGCTACATTTATAAAGCCAGAGAAACATCTTTCTGTAAGAGGCACTCAAGTCACTCCTGTGCAAATCCCCACTAGAAGAGAGTTTACTTTAGAGCCCTATCTGCCAGCTGGCTCCATACATTCATTCAAGCTACTTTTACTAAAAACACTTTCAATGATTGACAATGAGGTTTTTAAACAACTTTGAAAAACGTTACTTTATGTCTTTCTATCTACTTAAATCCTGGTTTTTATTGAAATATGTGGTTTATTAGACATGGAACATAACTGCTGAGTTAATGAAAAGTTGACTATACGACTACACGTTTAGGTGGATTTTTAACACATGGAATTTGGATCAATAGAAACAAATACAAAACTTTAAATGCAGTCAGGACAGTGTGTTTACAAACTCAATGAATAACAATAACCATGATATTTATACCATGGTTATTTGAAAAAACTAACTTATGCCAAAACGCACACCGCTGGTTAAAGAAGTAGTATTCTATAAAAGATTATAGATGTTTAAATAGGTAACGAAGTTAGTATGGTGAGCAATTATGCACAATTAGTGTAACTACATCTTTAGTTGTTTTGCAGTTAAGTCGACACATCTACCTCAACAAAAACTAACAAAATATGATGAGCCTTCCTGTGATGTAAGAGAATAACCTAAAACCATGTAAAAAAACCAACAGATGGACAAAAGGGACATGGGTTTGGTTCTCATTGAGGGTAAACCAACCTGAGGGATGACAGGTGGTAAGAGGTGTGGCTTCATATTCATCATTGCCCTTGGACTGAAGGCTCTTTGAGAGAAGGATAACAGGAGCGTTCTTGTCACAAGTTTTATTTTCATATATTTTATCTTCATCTTCTTCACTGCACAGATTCATTACCCCATCAAGTGAGGTCTTGGGTAAAGCACTCAATCCATCTGCATGTCCCGCACCAACCTCTGAGGCTTCTCCAGATACTTTTGCATCAACAGAAACCAGTTTGAGATCCTGTGTGGATACACCTTCAACAAAGGAATCACTCTGTTGGCCTTTCGCAGTAACCATGGCCAGCTCCAAGAAAGTCATGGGAGCCACAGCAGGAGGGCCACATTCTTCATGAGTTGCCGGACCAGCTGAAGCATCTGCTGAGAGAGCAGCCAACCCTGGATCCGGGACAACTGTTGCCTGAAAGTTGTTCACTTCTTGATTTGCAGCTACACAGTTAGCTTGATCACAGAAAGCCTGAAAGCGTGTTTCTTCTGCTATCCCCATTTCCTGAGCAGGTACAGAGACTTCTAGAGGATTTTTACTCATTGTGGAAGGAAGAGGAGCATTCAAAACTCCAGCAGCTGATGGAGGAAGATCAACACAAGTGACAGGAGGCACCAGAAATAAGTATCCAGACCTCACAACAGGACTAAAAAGAAAAACGTGCTCCACAAGTGAAAAGATAATGTGAGATAAAACATTAAGTGATTTGTAGTTGGAAAAGCTTTGGAGTGGAGTAATGATTGTGATCAAACAGTGATGATGTCCCAAACGCCATGCAGTGTTCAAATGTGACACGGCAGCGAAGAGCTGTCTCCTTTATTTAGGAAGATGAACACAAACAGATGGCATTTTTGATAATATTACACTGATCACTATGGTGAACTCTATGCAGTCACTACTAAATACAATTTATTTAGGACAGACCCTTTATCTCCCACCACCTTCACTTCAGTAACAATAAAACAACACTTCTTTAATAGAAATGTTTGGAAACAGACGGTAACTAATAAACAAAAGAGTTGCTCTACAACCTTGATACATTATTGAAGAAAATGTCCTTTAAAGGTCAAACAAATACTGTCACACAGACGGTAAACTCTGCTAAATGTATTGGTTTTTATTTAATTCTTAATTTATGAAACAGTATTTTTTTAAAGATGTTTTCTCCAATTTTTCTCAGAAGTACAAGGACACAGGTTATATACATTACCTCACAATATAACTAGGTACACTGGCATTTTTTGCATATTCCATTTTGAAGTGTTGCAGGTGAAACATGACCTTCATGTTCTCGTTTGTCAGAAAGCCCAGACTGATGCACAAGACTTAAAAATTACTGCTGTACCTAATCTAACTGCATGGTCAACAAAGTTTGCTAAAACACCAAATCCACACACCAGGTTCTGTTATTGCAACAAGCAGTGTTACTACAATGTGCCTCAATGTTAGACATACTGTGCAGACACACCAGCACAAACAAAAAAACATGCATCGTGTGCCAAATCCAGTCCATGTCATCACACTGCATTGTGAGTTTGTGTGAATGAAAAGAGGGGTCCTGGATTACGCTTAAAAAAAATCCACAAGTGGACAAATACTGTCACCAATCCAATTTCACATGAATGCCAACAGCTGTTATTTCGACACCGGATCCTCCAAACCGAAAACGCACCAAAGCGCACTTCTGGATACAGTTTACATCCAAGCAGGATCCACTAACTGACAGATCTACCACCCTAGTAAGATCCAACACCCCACTTCACAAAACAAAACGCAGAACAGCAGCGTGCAAAAAAGTCAAAACTATACAAACCAGTCTCCGCGTGAGGCTGCTGCATGTCCTGCTCGGTGACTGGTACCGTGTCTGTTGCTTCGCCAGGCATGGTCGCTGGTAGGGAAAATAAAAACACAGCGATTAATTTCTTTACATCGATCTGGAACTAAATATTGTCTCTGTCGACACTTTTCAGTTAAAACACAGCCATATCTGCTGAGATCGGCTGGGCAGGTGACGGAGTCCATGCTTTAGCATTGAACGCTGTTTATAATCCATGAATCAACATTACACTGACATTAGCTTCAGCTAAGTGGCTCTGTTAGCCTAAACGGAAAGAAGCTAGCTGCTAATATTATTCTATTTACATTTTTCCTCCAGTTAGTCGTGTTTATAGCTAACCAGGTGGTTGTCACTAACATTAAAGTAATATCTCGGGATAAACAGTTTCCTGCGGCCCTGAGAGACTGCCAGCAATGTGTTTTGCATCATGCTCCCCCATTTTGAGCCGGTAATCAGCGCTAACAGAGGCAGGATTTCGCTAAACCGAGAGCTGTTAGAGAGTAATACTTATAACGGTCAAATGGCCACACTTCAAATAAACAGATAAACCCTACCGGACACACCCAAAGGAGTGAAAAACGGATGGATGTAGACCGATTGTTGTAGGAGACACTCACCGACTCAGGACGCTATTTCCAAGATGGCTGTGAGAGAGAACTCCTGACCTCAAATTCACTGCAATATCCGGTGGAGAACCGGCTTCTGCTTCCGGGTTAGCCAAAGCAACAATTTACTGCATAATAATATATATATATTATAATAATACATAACAGAGTTTTATACAGGATTTACAACTACCACCTTTTCTAGGCGTTGTATTATTATTAAATATTATATAAATGTATGCTGTTGTTATACGGGATTTACAACCACAATCATTTCTAAATTTAAGAGCAGGATGTCCAAACTTTTTGTTATAGGGACAAAAAAGTTTAAAAAAAAAAAAAAAGGATTTTTTTTTTTACCAGCTTAACAATATATTAAGTATACGATATTTTAATCAAACAACGTAGTAGGGTTTTTTTTTTAAGGAAACATATGCGTAAATCATCAATCCAAAACCTTTTTTTTTGCATGTTTGACTTATTAAAAGAAATGCACACAGCTTGCAACTTCTTTGCAAAAAACTAAACCAATTTAGTCTGCTCTCAGCAATAAGAATAGGATTTAGGTCTCGCTTTCTTTGAAAACACTTGCTTTATTTAGTACATTTTACTTAATATAAAGCAGATTTGGATTCACAAGAAAGATCATCCCAAAGAATGCAAAAAGAATGATTATTAAAAAACATTTTTCATTTAAAGAACATTTGAATTTGAATATCCCACACTTTGGACACCTCTGCTTTAGAGTATCATTGATTTTTAATGTGAATCTTTTTTTTTTTTAATGCACTTCGTCATGCTTTGATCTCTCCAATCAAATTACACCGTTCTTCTAAACCCTATCTGGAACAACCCATTTACCTCAATTTTTGGAGAGGAACACACTACTACTACTACTACTACTACTACTACTGGTACCACAGTTGCTGACTTGGTTCTCAAAAAGGGCCAACTGATTGTTCACTGAAAAAAATGGGCCCACTAATTGAACTCAACACTGCAATTATTTTGAATTCATGAGTCAGTTACACATAATCTGGAGCATGCACAGCATGACGCTTGGTTCTGTTACCCAGCTACATCTTCTCGTAAATTATTTGCAATTACGAAAAATAATTTCTACCAAAAGCAGTGATTGATTTGGTTAGTGATGTTAGACTGCTATTATTTTAATTGTAGATAGTCCAATTCAATGTATTAGGGGTGGAATACTGTATAAGTTGTGTAAAAATAAGTGCAGTAATTAATAAAGCGGATCACTTAAGTAGGTTTACAAGATATGCATTTATTTTTACTGCACAGCAGCAATTTGCTGCCATTTGACAAAAAAATTACAGTGACAAACTCAGCTTCATTTGGCAGTTTAAAACACAAATGTAACATTCTCGGAATAACGAGCATCAAAACTGCTGTTATCAAATAATGCATCATCTCATCATATTGATACATAGGTATGGACCCTTAGTTACATTAAGCAATTAGGCAGGAACAGATGATGTTTTGTGGTTGATGATCCTGTTCAAAAATCTTTCTGAAGATCTGAAGGAAGAAAATGAGAAAACATTAAACCAAATCAAGTATTAGGTCCTTAAAATGTGCTTCATCCTGGTTGAACTCACCACTCTTTCTAATAAGTTCTCCTTTCCACGAACGAGCCATTCCATCCAGAAACTGATCAAAGTACTTCACATACTTTGCCAAACTGGTTCGCTTGTAATCTGTAAGTAGAAAACAGATACATGATAAAAACTCTCTAAATGTAGGGTTACCCCCATCTGCAGGTGTATAAACTTGTTTCCCCATTAAAGATGTGTCAGTAATCACAGATGCATTGTTCAGAGAACTTCTAAGTGCTCTAAGAACTACAACAGGATGCATTTAGTAGAGTGTTTCAATTAATGGTGATTCCCATGTGTTTTAAAAGGTTGATGATGACTGATTAGATTTAAATCACCCCTGCAATACAGTAGGTGCCTCTGTAAGTGTGACGGTTCAGAATTCAAAAAGTGGCATTTTAGATGAAACAAAACAGCAGCCAGGCCTGTTTAATACTGAAGAAACAGCACATTTTTCTATACATTCTGTGACAACTTCACATAAACTTTGTATCCAGTTTATTTTTCCCTTTTGTCACCTCTGATCTTCCTCCTCTCTGCTGCGTCTTTTTCGGTTTCCTTCTCCTTTGGGTCCTCTGACTTTGCTCCTTCCTCATCTGCCTTGGGTCGATCCAACTCCTCACAGATCAGGCTTAAAAATAACGAAAAACAATATAGGTTACAACAAACCGCACATGAAGTAGTACATTGCCTCATTATATTACTCACCTGATTGTGGGCACAGCAAAAGGATCAAACCTGTCCAGATCTTTAAGGTCCATGGGAACAGAGATGCGCCCTGGCCAAGCGGAGAGGTGGCGTTACCAAAAACCTTTCCTCGTGTGAAACAAGTAATCTATGTGAGGTTTCGTGAGGCCGACTCACCTGTTTTTGGATGAACACTGAATGGGCTCTTCAGTAAATGGTTCACACCTTTGCTGACGTTGACGTCGAGTCGAGGGTAGCAGTACTGCAGCATGATCTCCTTTTCAAAGTGTTGGCCCTTTTTGGAAGTGGACTGGAAGAAGAAAGATCAGTCTGATCGGTTATAATGAGTAAAAAAAAAAAAAAAAAAAAAAGAAAATATGACTTATTATAAAGAAAGTCTAATTCCAGAAAATCTTGGAAGTTAAGTAGAAAATAAAATATATTTAGGGATTTCTTTAGTATACACTGATTAGGAATAACATTATTACCACTTGCATAACCAGTGATGGTTCCTCATTTTTGCTGCCAAAATAACACTGATGCATAGAGACATGGAGTCCACTGGACCCCTGAAAGTGTGTCGCTGTCTGTGGTACCAGGATCTTATCAGCAGATCCTATGACCCCTGCAAGTTGCCAGGTAAGGACTTGATAGATACGAATTGTTTGTCCAGCACATCCTACAGAAACCCCCAGTCAGTCGTGGCAGATGGCCGCTCACACTGAGCCTGGTTCTGCTGGAGGTTTCTTCCTGTTAAAAGGGAGTTTTTCCTCTCCATTATCGCTACATGCATGCTCAGTATGAGGGATTGCTGCAAAGTCAACGCCAGTGACTGACTACTGTCTCTATATGCTCATCCGGGAGGAGTGACTGCTGCAAGTCACTGACTGGATGCAATCTGCTGGGTTTCCTTAGATAGAAAAACTTTTTATCCAATTTGAATAAATAACTGAATTTAACTGCACTGTTCAATGATTATGATTAATTAGAATGTATGTACCTGCGTTTTGTGAAGTGCCTTGAGACGACATGTGTTGTGAATTGGCTCTATATAAATAAACTGAATTGAATTGGATTGAGCTCCTCAACCCATTCCTGAATCATTTTTTAATCGTGGCAGAGCTCATTATTCTGCTGAAAGAGGCCACAGACATAAGGGCATAATTTCCATGAAAGCGTGTATGTGGTCGACAACAATGCTAATGCTATGCTAGCATCTAAATGGACCCAAGGGTTCACAGCAGAACATGATGACTGGAATGAGGAGGAATGAGATTCCCCCAGTATGAGAAACAGTTTTTTTAAAAACAGCAAAGCAACTATTACTCTTACTGCTGCTAAAATAAAATAACAGTGATAACTGCAGTGCTATCTATAACATTTATTCACTGTTATTTAGATACTAAGCAAAACTCTCTATTAAAAAAAACACAGTTAACACAAGTGCAGCTCAGCTGTAGTTTTAAAGCAGAGCTAAATTAGTAAAAGAGATGGATGGCATCCCCATAGCATGATGCTACCACCATCAGCACTAGTTACCACACTGATCAAGGGGTTCCAGCCTTCGCATTCACAACAGACCCTTCCTATTCACAGTAAAGCTAATACGTGTTTCCTTGGAGAGAAATTCCTTTAAACTGAAGAGGACAAAATAAAACACATTTACTTCATATAAGAAACCAGTTTACAATTTAGATAGATCAGACTTTCCAACTTTTCTGTAAAACGAGCTTCGTATAAGACAACCATAACAACCAACCCGTTTCTTTTTGGCTTGGTCTTCGATCTGATCCCAGCGTTTGTCTGGCCTCCTCTCGTGTTGAAATAGCTGCTGTAATTCTCTTCTAACATGTAACCACTTAAATTAAGGCCAAATCATTCTCACACGTTTTCTCTCATGTTAAACCAAAGATATAATGTTTAACGATATATAATGGCCATTATTGAGAAAGTCTATTAAATTATTATAATATAGGAAATTAATTTGCAACTATATTTAAAAAAAAACAAGGATATCTTCGGGAACAAGAGCCAGGACTTTGTCTACAGACTCCCTGCGTCCCAGTATGTCCTGTTCTTGTAGAGCATATTGTGGAAAGTAGCGCTCCACCACTGCCAGAGACTCTCTGTTAGGATTACAAATGCAGACTATTTAACAACCAATTAATGAGATTAAAAACAGTCAAATCAGATAAACATCAAATACATTTACCTGATGAAAGGGTGAATTGGATCCGTCAGCACGACTTTCTTCACTGTCTCTTCACCACCCTACACAACAGTGATTAAGAAGTCCTGCGTCAATATTTACCTCTTGTCACTAAACTCTCGCTCTAGAGACGGACCAGTAATCATTTTAGAAAGCCTTATAATCACTTGGATCCTCAAAGTCAGTTTTCCTAACTTAGGCACCAAGTTGTGTTTCCAAAAGTTCTCACACTGAAAAAAATAACTGAGGGATGGTACACACATTTCCATCAGTATTTTGAGTTAAAATATCCATCCTTGGTTCCTACAGTGTTCATGTAAAAATTCAACACTTTGAGGACAAAAATTTTAATTCTCCATTCTTTTTTTTAAGCCAATTTATAACGTATGGATAAAAAACGTCACTATGGATGTATGACATATATTTCTACAGGGGTCAGCCTGCTTCTTATCTAGGAAACCAACCTTCTAACCTTACCCGGACCTAAAAAATGACTTTAAATCAAATATTCCACTTTTCCAGATGGCATAAGAATCCTTACTTACTTAAAGACTTTAATTGTTGTTCATTTCTTATCCATATTGACATTTATTATTTTTAGCCTGCTTTTCATGAGTTCAAAGGGTGCTCTTCCTAAAAAGTTTGTAGTACAAGAAAAGTGAAACCTTGATGAGGCTGAGATATTCTGCCACAGCAGACCGTGCTGCTGCAGAGAGCTTCCGGGCAGCTTCATCACACACCCAACAATGCACTCCTCTTCTGCCAGAATACACCCACAGCAGGTTCTGGAAACCAAAGTCCTCTGCAGCGAATGCAAAGAAAAAAATATCAACCTACAGCTAATTGGGATGAAAGAAAAGGGCTGGAATTATATCAGTGGTAAACCTCGAAGAGCTCTGTCCAGAATACGGATCGCGATGGTCATCAGTGTCCAGCACTTGGAACAAATATCTGCAGCACTAAAATAAAGGGTAATATAATAACATTCATTTGATCGACAGTGTATTCTGAGCAGACACAGATAATAATAAAATATATACATATAAAAAATATATGTAGGTAAAGCAAATGAAATAATCCGTTTCACCTGCAGCAGCTCCGGACATCATCATAATCTGTCATATCAATATCAAACACCAGCTCCTTCTCCAGAGCTTGGAAGCTTCCGGACTTCACGGTGTTGTGTTGATTAGGCTGCGGACGACAAACAGGAACTCTGATTTTCCTTCACATGTGTGCAACAACGGGTGAACCCAGTGAAGCATGCATCAGACCCAAAAGGGTTACCCTGTGACTGTAGACCGCTCCGATGTCGATCTTGTACGGGTTCGTTTTCTGCATTTCCTTCTCCAGCTCGTTCTGCGTGTTGAACGACTGGTAGCGCACATAGATGTCATCTTTGAGTGTGAAGGAGAACTCTCGGTTCTGAAAGTAGTTCTTCTGCACTGAGGATGTAGAAAATGATTAATGTGTTAACTTTTATTAGCACTGGCAGCTCTTTGTGTCGGGAAAATGGGCAAACAACCATGTTTCATCAGTGGACCAAAAAAAATTGTCTCGATTGCAATGAAACACCTTTCTGCAGGCCCTCTGGATCTCCTCAAGTCTCTACCAAATGTTCTGGTCCATCCATCAACTAGGAGCCAGCTTCAGTGTGAAATTTGTACAAATAAATCTCTGCAGGTATTTTTGCTGATGAATACAAACAGAGATAATGCAAAGTGGACTTTGCTGGAATTTCCCTATGTCACTGATTCTGAAAAAGGTGGAGCGCTCCCTTCAGGTCGAGGCTCAGTCTGCCTCAGGTGGAGGAGTTCAAGTTTCCTGGTGCCTTCTCCTTGAGTGATGATGAAACAGGAGATGAATAGACAGACCGATTCCTCATCTACAGTAAAGTGGGCACTGCTTGGGTTTGTTGTGATGAAAAAAGTTGTGTCAAATATGAGACGCAACCAAAAAATATGCCTCTATTATTGTTTATTAATCAATCTACAGGGGCAGCATCTGGTTGGTGGCTGACACTCCAAGGTGTGGCCTCCAGCAATCCTTCTGTAAATGGTTCTATTTGAATGTGAAGGCGCTTCTGATGAAACTATCCATGGCTGAAGACCAGTAGTCATTTCTGTCTCGCCACAGCTAAACAGAATGCGTCCAATGTGTTAAACGCATCAACTGAGATCTTGGATCTGTTACCTTCTGGGTTAAGTGGAGGATAAACGGTGAATTCTTCAGTCCAGATTATTGGGAAGAAAAGTGAAGGCATCACCTTTTACGAATCTTAAAAACAAACTCGAAAGAATCCTTCAGAAGTCAGATGTAATTTTATATTTCTCAGCCAAACAGGCTCAATGTACAAAAATTACCTGTATATTTTACCACCATCTACATATATTATTAAATTACAGTTTATTAAGTCGATATACACCTTTTTAAAACACCACAATAGTAACCTACTAGGAAATGTCAAGTAAATTCATAAGTACTTTGTTACATATCAGATCAACGTTGTTATCAAGTTAAAATTTAAAGCTGAAAATCTACCACAGGGTTTTTTCATATACTGGTGATCCAGCTTCCTAACCCGGATTTCTGCTCCCTTTCCCGGCCTGTTTGAGGACACTTACCTCCCCCGTAGTTCAGCCAGCGGTAATACTGTGCGAAGGGGAACAGGCGGCGATAGTAGAGCGGCAATAAGTCCGGCAAACACGCCGGATCATAATCAGAGGACGGCATTATAATATCTAAAACCAGTTTATAGGTTATATAAAATATAACCCAAGATGATGGCCACTTAACTCTGATCAACAGCGCGGGAAAACTCTGAAACGACAGAGGGAACCAATAACGCAAGGACAGGACACGGACGTCACCGGAACAAGGAAATGCGTTGATTTAACAGATATTTTCTGACATCTTTTTCCATAAATATGATATAAATATGTTCATATTTATTATCCTCAGTCACGTTAAACTCAACAGAAAAGATAAAACATCTCCGACATCTCGGGGAGCTAAAACCCTAATTACAAACCAAACATAAGAAAATAGTGATGTCACAGATTAAAGTCGTTGACTTGAGTTTTTTTTAACACAGCCAGCTACTACCTGGTGCGCTCCATTTACCTTATCGGCACAGCCGCTGACCGCATGCCGGCGCACCAGCCCATTCTAACAGGGATCGTGGTGTGCAGCAGTGCATAAATGGTGCAGACCTTAACAAAAGCGGACGTGACGCAAAGAAAGAGAATATCCCAATTAAAAGTCTATCTATCTATCTATCTATCTATCTATCTAGATATCTATATATCTAGATATCTATCTATCTATCTATCTATCTATCTATCTACTATCTATCTATCTATCTATCTATCTATCTATCTACTAACTACTTACCCGTACTTATATATTACTACTTACCTCAGTATAAATATGATCCTTCTCTTGATAATACTGCCAGTAAGGGTTCAGTCAAATAGGGAACCTGGGGATCTACTCAACCAAAACCCTATGTGCTGTTTTGTGCTGTTCTCATAAGCTGAGAATCTATTTCAGTTGATCCATCCTTCTCTTTCGATGTAAATAACTACACTCCATCAGAGGATAAACTCTGTTCGGAGCTGTACATGTCCATGAAGTCTTAAATTTTATGGACACACTTCATTCTTCAGGTGCC